>JAPMAH010000023.1:2466170-2513516 GCA_029582155.1 Panopea generosa | reverse complement strand
CGGTAGAATTTGCTGAAACTCTGCAGTTCTGCAGGTTTCAAGGTTCTAGATTCATTTTGCATATTCATTTGTTGATATTTGTTTGTATCTGTACATCAATTTGTTGTTGTTTTACTTGTAGAGTGAACCTGGAATCTTCCTTTCTGTTGGCATTGAATAACCTATAATTTGTTGGTGTGTCGTAAAACCCCATTCATTCATTCATTCATTCATTCATTGTATTATGAGATGGCAGTGTTTTTCCTCACACTTTGAAATAAGAGTTCCTTATGATGAAACTTTATAGACAGACTGGAGAATTTTTAGGGCCATTTGATTAAATGGTGTGACAAAATCATAAAATTGTAGGGTCATGGAAAATCGTGTGCTGGTGTGATGAGGTCATTCTAACTGCATCCATATCAAGTGTACCAGTGATCTCATCCAGTGTGATAAGTTTTTGTCTGGTCTGTAAAAGGTAATGAAATGTAAAAAGCAGTTGCCTCAATTTACATAATGTAATCACTTCCCTAAATTATCCTTCAGTTTTACATGAGAAGAATCTGCATAATGACTGTGATTATATATTTTTTAGACATTATGCAGTTATTCAGTACCTGCAGGAGAACACTTTTTTTGGTGAATGAGAGATTGTGAGAGGTGGGTTGCAAAATGAGGGGGCAATGAATTGATTTGAGGTGAAGATGGATTGTAAACTTCAATTATGTTGGTGAGGCAAAATTTTACTTTTTGGAGAGTTTGAAGTAGCCAATATTTTGTATTTTTAAATGTATTGATTGATGATTTTATCTAAATAATGGTTGAAAGTAGTGTCCTGAAAGTTTTCTTTAAATTTTATTTTATAACATGTTTTTCAATTATATAGAATTATTAATACATACATACAAACATAACACAACAACACAGAATTATTAATACATACAAACAAACATTACACAACAACACAGAATTATTAATACATACATACAAACATAACACGACAACACAGAATTATTAATACATATATACAAACATAACACGACAACACAAAATTATTAATATGTTCATACATAACACAACAACACAGAATTATTAATATGTACATACAAACATAACATGACAACACAGAATTATTAATATGTTCATACAAACATAACATGACAACAAAGAATAATTAATATGTTCATACAAACATAACATGACAACACAGAATTATTAATATGTTCAAACAAACATAACATGACAACAAAGAATTATTAATATGTTCATACCAACATGACAACATAGAATTATCAATACATACATACAAACATGACATGACAACACAGAGTTATGAATACATACATACAAACATGACATGACAACACAGAATTATTATTACATACATACAAACATAACACAACAACACATAATTATAGATACATACATACAAACATAACATGACATCACAGAATTATTAATATATGCATACAAACATAACACAACAATACAGAATTATAAATACATACATACAAACATAACATGACAACATAGAATTATTAATATTTTCATACAAACATAACATGACAACATAGAATTATTAATACATACATACAAACATGACATGACAACACAGAGTTATGAATACATACATACAAACATGACATGAAAACATAATTATTAATATATACATACAAACATGACATGACAACATAGAATTATTAATATGTTCATACAAACATAACATGACAACATAGAATTATTAATATGTTCATACAAACATAACATGACAACATAGAATTATGAATACATACATACAAACATGACATGACAACACAGAGCTATGAATACATACATACAAACATGACAAGACAACATAATTATTAATACATACATACAAACATGACATGACAACATAGAATTATTAATATGTACATGTACATACAAAAATAACATGACACCACAGAATTATTAAAACATACATACAAACATAACATACAACACAGAATTATTTATACATGCATACAAACATAACATGACAACACAGACTTATTAAAACACACATACTAATATGACATGACAACAGAATTATTAATACATACATACAAACATAACATGACAACACATACTTATAAATGCATGCATACAAACATGACATGACATCTTAAAATTATTAATACATACATACAGACATAACATGACAACACAGAATTATTTATACATGCATACAAACATAACATGACAACACAGACTTATTAATACATGCATACAAACATGACATGGCAACATAGAATTATTTATACATACATACAAACATAAAATGACAATATAGAATTATTTTTACATGCATACAAACATGACATGACAACACAGAATTATTAATACATGCATACAAACATGACATGACATCTTAAAATTATTAATACATACATACAAACATAACATGACAACACAGAATTATTTATACATGCATACAAATATGACATGACAACAAAGAATTATTAATACATGCATACAAACATGACATGACAACACAGACTTATTGATACATACATACTAACATGACATGACAACACAGACTAATTAATTCATGCATACAAACATGACAACACAGAATAATTAATACATACATACAAACATGACATGACAACACAGAATTATTAATACATACATACAAACATAACATGGTAACACAGACTTATTAATGTATGCATACAAACATAACATGATAACACATACTTATTAATACATGCATACAAACATAACATGACAACACAGAATTATTGATACATGCATACAAACATAACATGGCAACATAAAATTATTATACACACATACAAACATGGCATGATATCTTAAAATTATTAATACATACATACAAACATGACTTGACAACAAAGAATTATTAATACATACAAACAAACATAACATGACAACATAGAATTATTATACACACATACAAACATGACATGATATCTTAAAATTATTACCACATACAAACATAACATGACAACATATAATTATTAATACATACATACAAACATGATATGACAACACAGAATTATTAATACATACATACAAACATGACATGACAACACAGAATTATTATACATACATACAAACATGACATGACAACGCAGAATTATTAATACATACATACAAACATGACATGATAACACAGAATTATTAATACATACATACATACATGACATGACAACACAGAATTATTAATACATACATACAAACATGACATGACAACACAGAATTATTAATGTATGCATACAAACATAACATGATAACACATACTTATTAATACATGCATACAAACATAACATGTCAACACAGAATTATTGATACATGCATACAAACATGATGACAACACAGAATTATTAATGCATACATACAAACATGACATGACGGCACAGAATTATTAATACATACATACAAACATAACATGACAACACAGAATTATTAATACATACATACAAACATGACATGACAATATAGAATTATTAATACATGCATACAAACATGACATGACAACACAGAATTTCGATATTTTGAATTACAATTTATTTTTCATTCAATGATCAATCATATCAATTATTCATTATTCATTAATAAATAAAGTTCAGTAATTCTACAGTCATTTGTTTCTTTTTTATTTATTCATTCTTTCATTCATTCATTTATTTGTTCATTCATTCATGTCAGTTCAGTACTTTCATTCTAATTTCAGAAGCTGGCGTGTAAACTGGTTCAGCAGAATTCGGGGACATATTACATATCTCACCATCACACTCCTATATGCAGGTAGGTGCAATAAATATGTTGTAAACTGGTATCATCAATATTGTGTTTTACATCACTTGTAATTTTGTTTCAGTTCAATACCCAGATTGTCTACCTGAGATATAGAGTTGTGTGATTGTCTACCTGAGATATAAGGTTGTGTGACTGTCTACCTGAGATATTGGGTTATGTGATTGTCTACCTGAGATACAGGGTTGTGTGATTGTCTACCTGAGATACAGGGTTGTGTGATTATCTACCTGAGATATAGGGTTGTGTGATTGTCTACCTGAGATATAGGGTTGTGTGATTGTTTACCTGAGATATAGGGTTGTGTGATTGTCTACCTGAGATATAGGGTTGTGTAATTGTCTACCTGAGATACAGGGTTATGTGATTGCCTACCTGAGATATAGGGTTGTGTGATTTTTTACCTGAGATATAGGGTTGTGTGATTGTCACCTGAGATATAGGGTTGTGTGATTGTTTACCTGAGAGATATAGGGTTGTGTGATTGTTTCATCCTGCTGTCTTACTAATTACAATAAAAATAAAGTCTTGGTTTGGGTTTCTATTTACTATGTAATAGCATCGGTATGTCAGTCAGACCCCATTAGAGATTTTAAATATAATCCTGTATTCTACAGAAGATAAGTAATTAATAATACTTGATAGTCAGGCTTAATTATGTTCATTTAATTCTTGCATTCAGATTTCATTTATCTCGTCAATTTTGTTTTAATATGTATGATGTAGGCCAATCCTTTACAATGTATAAGAAAGGAGATGTGGTATGGTACGTTCAAAATCCTAAGAGGGAAAATAAATGTCCTAAGCTTGTTATGCCATACACCAGACCTTTTCTTGTTACCGAAAAATTGAACAATCAGAATAACAAATTTTCAAAATGTGGAAATTCCTAATTGTTCATCATGATAAATTAGAGTTATACAAGGGAGATAATCCACCCAATTGGGTATCTAAACAAAGAGAGGCAATTATAAATGTAAACTAGTCGACATTGTAAATATGTTAAATTGTATAATTATAACGTTGAATTACATGTATATAAAAGTTGTACAGAAAAGGGTATAAAATATACATGTATGTATGAAAATATTTCATAAACATTAAAGTTTAATCACTTTAAAAAAACACTTGTTTAGCCAATAAGGCTCATCAGTTAAATATATATAAAATGTTATATATGAAATTATACATATTAATATGTCCCAGTGAGTACGTAACCTACTAGGAGAGAAATGTATGTAAGCGGTCCGGTAGCTCAGTTCGTAGAGCATTCACCTTGTAAGAGAATGGTCCCGGGCTCGAGTCCTGGACTGGCTGCAAATTTTTCTCATTTCTGCATATTTACATTTTGGGCCCAACGTGGGGCTCGACTTACATATATTTCGAAAAACATTCATATTCCGAGAAACATTCACACAATTTTATGGTCTCTATGGAAATTTCGTGTCACAGTGTGTATGTAACCTACTAGGAGAGAAATGTATGTATGGGTAAGCGATCTGCATGGTTAGCTTAGTCGAGCATTCGCCATGTAAACTAATGGTCCTGGGTTTGAGCCCTGGACTGGCTGTGAATTGTTCTCATCCTGTTACAAATATAACACAATTCTAGCAAAAGAATAAAACAATGCATAGATAAACTTATTATATATATGCATGAATAATTATATAAATATGAGTGACATATCAGTGTTATTCCGTATCTATGTTATTTCCGTATGTCTGTGGGAAACACAAGACCAATATTAGGTGAGACAGTTATGAATAAGGCCATGCCATCAATCAATAGAAGAAGAGATTACTGATGCTTCAAGGGTGACAAAGAGTCCATATGAAAGAGAAAGGGCAAAGGTTAATATACAACATTTCTACAGGAAACATCTAGCAATTGACAAAGTACCTTTCTATTGTGACATTGGCAAGTTGGTCACTCTCTCAAAGACTGAACTGGAAAATCATGTCAATAAAAAGATCTATCCTGCACATGCTGCAACAGTGCAGGCTGTGATAAAAATGGTGAAGCAGTCAATGAGCGTGACAGCTCGCTTCAAAATTTAAAACAATATTATCCTTAATATTGATGTTGAAAGGTTGGACAAAGATGAAAGAAATGATATCTTCTTGGGCAGGAAACGGTTGAAGCAGAAACATTCGTCATCTATATTGCAACAAGCTGATATTAGTTGCAGAATAGAAACCCACTCATATGGGACAGAATATATATCTCCCACAGATGTGCGGAGGAGTGGAGTCCTCACCATGCTTTAGTTTACAGAAGATCATGAGATATACAATTCAGTCTGAAGAAGGACACAGGTTATGTTGAAGTTAATGATGTAGGACTTTGTCTCCCAGAAAATATATAAAATCATCTAGTGAACCTAACCATGGAAGCACATGTAGTAGTTTCAGCACGGATACTTCTTCTTGTAGTTACAGTAATAGTGTTCCTCAGTGTGAAAAGTGCATAGAAAGAGAAAATAAAAAATGTATAATAAGAAACGATATCCATATTACAGGTATAGCTTTGGAGCAAGTATTAAATGAAATGAAGGAAATAAAGGGATTGATGAAAGATTTTAAGGAGGACAAAGAGAAAGAGAATAAAATACAAAGAATGAATACACGTTATAACACCAATAACATCAATAACAAGTATAGAAGCCAGTACAACCAATACAGGCCGATCAGAGAGAGTAAATTCTCATATACACATGTAAGAGTTTAAATGAAGCATTGTAAATACCGTAAAATTTTAATATGCAAGCATATTTGCGGAAACTTTTTATGTTAAAAGGTTTACTTGTTAATGATTGATGGATTGATTGATTAATATTCAATGGTATTTTTATGCCATCAAGGGCTAATAGCCGATCATTAACCACTGTTTCCTGGGATCCTGGAAAGTTAACCAGTACTCAAGCACACCCAGTCTCCGTAAGTATATTATAACTGTTCCACTTGAATCAGCAGTGAGAGATGAATGATAATGAGACACAATGTCATATATCAGCCATCACGGAGATTGTGGTCGGGTGGGGATTCAAACTTACGACCCCTGGATTGATAGTCAGATGTGCTAAGGATTGAGCTAATCGGGCCCGGCTTTACGTGTTAAAGCACATAGTGTATTTTTAGCTCACCTGAGCCAAAGACTCACAGGTGAGCTTTTGTGATTGACTGGTGTCCGTCGTTTGTTGTTAACTTTTACCTTATAACAATTTCTTCTCTGAAACCACTGGCCCAATTTTGATATAACTTTATAGAAATGTTCCTTGGGTGACCGACCCTCTACCAAGTTTGTTCAAGTCATCTTGATTCGTCAAAAAACATGGTCACCAGGGGGCGGTGCAAGTTTCATTAGTAAAAACTAAAAAAATCTTCTTGTCAGAAACTACTGGCTCGATTTTAAAATAATTTCACAGAAATGATCCATGGGTGACCCTTTACCAAGTTCGTTCGAGCCGTTGTGATTTGTTTAAAAACTTGACCATCACAGTGAAGTGCTAGTTTACTATATAGGCAGCTATAGTAAAAACTTCAAAAGCCTTCTTGTCAGATTCTACTGACCTGATTTCAATGTAATTTCACTGACATTTACCATGGGTGAATGTCTACCAAGTTTGAACTCTTCTACGCATCTGTTGCATCTTCAAAACAAGTCAAAATTCTTGCCCATCTCATTTTTCTGGAATTTTAAGCGTACATGTATTATATAATCTACTTAAGTTTGGTGACTCAAGGTCAGTCAGGTGAGCGATATAGGGCCATCTTGGCCCTCTTGTTTATGTTAAGAAGTGTAACTTGGTATAATATAGTGAGTGTAAATGGTTAAAACACATATTGTACTTTAAAAAGTGTTTCTTATATTTCCCAAAGTGTATGCAGTATAGTGTATTGAATACCAATATACAAGTGGTTTTGAATCATTTATAAATGATGTTGGATATAAATGTAAAAACTGATATCAAATCACAATAAATGTCAAACTGATATTTAATTAATATGTATATGTGTGCGGAATTTTGGTAGAGTAGTACAAATGTACAGAGCATGTACAATTCACTACATTTGTTTATAATTACCTTTAATTAGGAGAGTTACATTAAGGGACGTAACTTTTCAAGGTTACACACCACTATAAGTACGATGGTGAACTGTTATGAATAATAACAGATATTGAAATGCTACAAGTAATATTGAATTTATCATAACTCAAGTTAAATGGTTATAATTGTAATTGGAATTATCATAAATGTTTAGGAATTTACTCATTAATGCAATTTTTTTTAAAGTCTACCTTAGTATATTGATCTAAAATTTAAGATGTTTTTGTGAGGACACAAATATTTTAAGGTGGAGGTAATGTGGAGCTTGGTCTTGCTCATTGCAAGTATTATTCAAGTAAATCCAATATAAGTAAACTCTTTATGTTTAGTATTTGTACAGATTCATTTCTTAGAAACTTAGTTTTATCGTACATTTATCAGGTGTGGTATTGTGTTTACAAAGTATTTATCTGTAAAGATTTACTTTCCATAAAAGCTGTAAAGTTTAATCATTAGATATGCACTCAGTTTACATTGGTGTTTGGGTGGGTGTGTGTGGGGGGGGAGGGGGTGGTGGGGGGGGGGGGGGTGCAGTGACAGCTATCCTCTGCAAATATGTCACTTCGTAGGTAATACTGAATTGTGTTATTTTGTATCTGATGTGCTTCCAGTCAAAGACTTTCTTACTCTAGTCAATGATTTGTCTTTAATCAGTAATTCTGCAGAATTCTGCATTCTTTTCTGTCAGAAATTGTGACATCATTTGTATATTCTGCTATATTCCGCAGTTTCTTGCCTTATTCTGCTGTTTTCAGCCAGCATCGGCAGATTATATTTCGACTTTACAAGGAAGAACATCTTTGGATAAATATTATAAACAGTTGGGTTTCCTTTTAGTTTATTGTTTAAAAGTCTCTGAGTGGAATAATTTATTTAAAAAAGGTTAAAAATACTAATAAAACAAAAATAATGAATAAAAGAAATACAGATTTATTTAACAATACAAAAGACTTGTTATTGAATTTAATACAACCCAAACAGTGTAACGACTGAAAATTTATACAAGCTATCATGCTTGTTGAATAGAACTGAAAGTCGTCACAATATAACCTGGTAATACTATTTATAACCTGATAAGGACATAATATAATCTGGTAATGCCATAAATAACATTGTAATGTCATATATAACCTAGTAATGCCATATATAACCTGGTTATGCTATTTTTAACCTTGTAATGCCATATATAACCTAGTATTGCCATATATAACCTAGAAATGTCATATATAACCAAGTAATTCCATATATAAGCTGGTAATACGATATATAACCTAGAAATATCATATATAACCAAGTAATACCATATATAACCTGGAAATACCATATAAATCCTAGAAATGTCATATATAACCAAGTAATGCCATATATGACCTGGTAATGCCATATATGACCTGTTAATGCCATATATAACCTGGTTATACCATATATAACCTGGAAATACCATATATAACCTAGAAATGTCATATATAACCAAGTAATGCCATATATAACCTGGTAATGCCATAAATAACCTGTTAATGCCATATATAACCTGGTAATGCCATATATAACCTGGTAATACCATATATAACCTGGTAATACCATATATAATCTAGTAATGCCATATATAACCTGGTAATGCCATATTTAACCTGGTAATGCCATAAATAACCTAGTAATGCCATACATAACCTTGTAATACCATATATAACCTAGTAATGCAATATATAACATGGTTATGCCATATATAACCTAGTAATGCCATGTATAACCTGGTTATACCATATAAAAATAAAAAAATTAAAAAGCATGCTATTAAGGCATGGTTTGTTGATAACAAAATAATCTTGCTGGCTGCTGTCCTTCAGTTTAGACTAGGGACACTGGGTTCAACTCCCAGGAGATTAATAAACATGTCATCAATACCATAGCTTTAGAAGTGTGCTTCCTTTTTATATGATTTTTTTTCAAATGAAGAGTGAAAATGTTTTTTATGTTGACATTGATCCACCTCCTACAGGTTTGCTTCAAGTTGTTTATGCACTATACCTATGGTCAACCATCAGATTCATTCCAATGCTGCAAATGTCAGCACGCTAATACATATCCGTTAATGTTAAAATGGATAGCATGCTGTTACTGCAATGATTATTGATGATAAAAATTGTCCTATCTGAAAGATAAGACCATTATATGTTATAAAATTATTAAAAGAATTATAAACAGGTTTAAATAGGTATCATTTTTTTTTATGTCTATACTAGGAACAATGGGCAGTTTTTACATGGCAATAACCAGCAATACATTAGTAAAACAAGGGACAACACGTAGTTCACCAACTGTGAAAATTGATCAGTAAGACTTAAAAAAACTGATCCAGGTATATTCTATTATAGTTTGATATTTTTAACCAGGAAAGTTTGCCAGTGACTTACAGAAGGACAGTGGTTCTACTCGGACTAGTGCATGAGTCTTTCTTAGGTTAGTATATGCAGTTGAGGTCTTCCCCCACTGTTATATCTGGCAGACATATATGACCTGGTATTCTGTGTTAGACATGGTATGGTGGAAGATTCCTTTTTGTCTGGATTGTCTGGCGCTGTACCAGCACCAGATGCTGGGTCATCTTCACATTAGTTTCCTGCAGGGGATTTTCTTCCTAGTCTGAAAATAAAAAAATAATTAATATAAACCGTTTTTTTGTATGTGTGTACACAGTCATATGTGTATGGTAATATATACTTAAATATGTATCTCTACATTGCACAATACTTATTACAAATGGTAACCTACCAAAGTTCCTTTTGGTGCTCTCAGCATCTGCTGCAGGACTCTTGGTCAAGACAGAGCCTGGTCACCAGCTGGCAGTGGGGACTCGTCCAAATAAACTTTTCTGTAGGCTGAAAATAAAAAGAGAAATAAAATTGTACTTTTATATATGTGTGTGAACATTCATATAATGTATAATAAATTATATGCTTATCTACACATACATTGTTCTTATCACTAACTACAATCACAAGGGATAAGCTACCAAAATGACTTTCCATGCTGTCGGGGCTTCAAACTTAGAACAGGCTGTGGTACAAGGGAGCTCACAGGGATTTTGAAAATATTTATCAGATCTTACGATCTATTTATCAAATTAAAGATAATATTTAGGCCATGCAATTTAAACAGCACCCACAACCCATGGTGCAGAAATGGAGCATGAATAAGGTAAGTGTTAGCCATAGTACAGGACAATGTCATCTCAGATTAATACTTAGTGACTGTCAAACCTGTGTAAACTATTTCCTATGTATTATTGATAAATAATGCAATGCTCAATAAAAATATAAAAAAAAAACAGTTACAATGAACACATTTAAAATTAACATTAAAACTGCATAATAATCATGAAACATTTTACAGTTTAATGTCTCTGATTTTCTTACTTAAGGCATGTCATTTATCTGATGGTCCACAAGGATGAGAATTGTCCTAAGAAGTGCTTTGCCTCCTTGGTAGTTTATTATATTGCTTGTTCATCTTTGTGGAGTTCATGAACTCTCCAAACATCTCCAAACATGTGGTCTCCAGTGGCACAGGACCTGGTGTTGTTGTTGGTGTTGTTCTCCAGCGACACAGGACCTGGTGTTGTTGGTGTTGGTGGTGTTGGCTGCATGAACTCAATGCCCATTTCATTCTCAACTAGAGGAACATTACTCATTTTTGGCAAAGCTTTCTCAGGTGACATCATGCAGCAAAAATGTGTGGCTAAAAAGAATTAAAGAACAATGTACTTATTTGAATTAAGATTAATAAAATAATATTATAAGCAATATAAACATTTAAGCTTATAAATAAACATTAAATGGCTTTTGACGGCCTCATGGAATATTTAATTTATTTTTTCAATGCATATCATTTAAAAAAAGGTTAAAGTCACAAAGGTCAAGGTCACACTTTAAGGTAAAAATATGAAATTGTATGTCCAGTCTGTATTTGGTCCATAACTCTGGATATTCATCGATATATTTATATACCTACAACATATACAAAAAAGGAGCATGTGGTCCTGTGGTAGAACATTGACCCCACTTACTAATTTTTTTTTATAATTACTGACCAATGGACCCTCCAATAATCTGCAAAATTATGAACGCTACATGGTAAATGTTGGCCTCTGCCTGTACATCATAATGTGCCTTTATTAACTGATCCAGTTCCAGGTGGTTGAACATGCGTTGTAGCATATGACAATTCATTTTATGGTAATGCATATGCCTTAGAATGTACAAACTTCATGTCACTGCCTGGACGTTTGCATATCTCTGTGGCTAATACTTCTGCAATATATCGACTTTTTATATAAAGTGTCTGGACTTGGAAAAGAAAAATGTTAAAATTAAAAAATAAAAAAACAAGCATGCCTCTTAAGCCATGGTATCGATGACATATAGGTATTAATCTCCTAGGAGTCGAACCCAGTGTCCCTAGTCTGAACTGAAGGACATCAGCCAGCAAGATTATTTTGTTGTCAACAAACCATACCTTAATAGCATGCTTTTTAAATTTTAATTTTGTATAAATATGATTTGTTTTTCCACATATGGTTTGTCCATCCACACCTAATTTAATCAGGCTAGTGTGTGTGTGTGTGTGTGTGTGTGTGTGTGTGGGAGGGGTGGGGTCATTACTGATAATGCAGCGTTAGAATTCAATGGGTGGGGTGCTATAAATAAGAAACACAGCTCTAATTTTATAAATTAGAGAGGCCTTTTTAATAGCCGGGTATCAAATGAAAGGTTGTGACTTAGAATATCTCCAAAAATGTGTCAGATGAGAAAACCACGTCTAATGAGAAAATTATACAGTGAAAACTTGTCTTAGGACCCATTTAAAACTTGATCCATTTATTTCTGTGTGATAATGCTCTTTTGGAAAGTAAAATAAAACCAATGCTGCCGTTTCTGATCATAAATAATGCTACATATTCAAACATTGAATGTTTACACTTGAGTTTGTTGGTTTCAACAGTTTGTTTATATATTTAGCATAATCAATGACATAGCTACAGTAAGTCACTTACATAATCTCTATGCCATCGCTGGCCAACAGACAATCTACCCTACATGCAAAAATATTCATTAAGTCCTGTGTATATCAGAATGTTGCTGGGCATGTTAAAGAATTGTTTGAATATAAATGATAATAAGAATAGGACATGGTTCACAGATGTCTGCATGTATGAATCCTTCAAATCTCTGTGGAAAGTCTCTCGAGATCACTTGCCTCTTACCACTAAGGTTGTGGGTTCTGGCCCAGTTTTGTCCAAAATTAATGGCAGTTATACTTGGTCATGTTCATGTATCTGACTTAAGAGTTTCTTCTCCAACACATGTCTGTGGCATGATACTGCAGTGTGGCAGCGCTTACAATACTGTCTCAAGTAGACACTGTCATACCATGTGTCTGCATCATGATACTCCAGTGTGGCAATTCTTACAATACTGTCTCAAGTAGACACTGCCATGTTATGTGTCTGCAGCATGATACTCCAGTGTGGCAGCGCTTACAATACTGCCTCAAGTAGACACTGTCATACCATGTGTCTGCATCATGATACTCCAGTGTGGCAGCGCTTACCATTCTGTCTCATATAGACATTATCATATCAAGTGTCTGCAGCATGATACACCAGTGTGGCAGCGCTTACAATACCGTCTCAAGTAGACACTGTCATACCATGTGTCTGCATCATGATGCTCCAGTGTGGCAGTGCTTACAATACTGTCTCAAGTAGACACTGCCATGCCATGTGCTTGCAGCATGATATTCCAGCATGGCAGTGCTTACAATATTGTCTCAAGTAGACACTGCCATGCCATGTGCTTGCAGCATGATACTCCAGCATGGTAGTGCTTACAATACTGTCTCAAGTAGACACTGCCATGCCATGTGCTTGCAGCATGATATTCCAGCATGGTAGTGCTTACAATACTGTCTCAAGTAGACACTGCCATGCCATGTGCTTGCAGCATGATATTCCAGCATGGCAGTGCTTACAATATTGTCTCAAGTAGACACTGTCATACCATGTGTCTGCAGCATGATGCTCCAGTGTGGCAGCGCTTACAATACTGTCTCAAGTAAACACAATCATACCATGTGTCTGCAGCATGATACTCCAGTGTGGCAGCGCTTACAATACTGTTTCAAGTACAGTCATACCATGTGTCTGCAGCATGATACTCCAGTGTGGCAGTGCTTACAATACTGTCTCAAGTACAGTCATACCATGTGTCTGCAGCATGATACTCCAGTGTGGCAGCGCTTACAATACTGTTTCAAGTACAGTCATACCATGTGTCTGCAGCATGATACTCCAGTGTGGCAGTGCTTACAATACTGTCTCAAGTAAACACAATCATACCATGTGTCTGCAACATGATACTCCAGTGTGGCAGCGCTTACAATACTGTCCCATGTGTCTGCGGCATGATACTCCAGTCTGGCCGCGCTTACAATACTGTCTCAAGTAGACACTGTCATACCATGTGTCGGCAGCATGATACTTTAGTGTGGCAGCGCTTACAATACTGCCCCATGTGTCTGCATCATGATACTCCAGTGTGGCAGGGCTCACAATACTGTCTCAAGTAGACACTATCATACCATGTGTCTGCAGCATGATACTCCAGTGTGGCAGCGCTTACAATACTGTCCCATGTGTCTGCATCATGATACTCCAGTGTGGCAGCGCTTACAATACTGTCTCAAGTAGACACTGTCATACCATGTGTCTGCAGCATGATACTCCAGTGTGGCAGCGCTTACAATACTGTCCCATGTGTCTGCATCATGATACTCCAGTGTGGCAGCGCTTACAATACTGTCTCAAGTAGACACTGTCATACCATGTGTCTGCAGCATGATACTCCATTGTGGCAGCGCTTACAATACTGTCCCATGTGTCTGCAGCATGATACTCCAGTGTGGCAGCGCTTTCAATACTGTCTCAAGTAGACACTGTCATACCATGTGTCTGCAGCATGATACTCCAGTGTGGCAGCGCTTACAATACTGTCCAATGTGTCTGCAGCATGATACTCCAGTGTGGCAGCGCTTACAATACTGTCTCAAGTAGACACTGTCATACCATGTGTCTGCAGCATGATACTCCAGTGTGGAAGCGCTTACAATACTGTCTCAAGTAGACACTGTCATGCCATGTGTCTGCAGCATGATACTCCAGTGTGGCAGCGCTTACAATACTGTCTCAAGTAGACACTGTCATGCCATGCGTCTGCAGCATGATATTCCAGTGTGGAAGCGCTTACAATACTGTCTCAAGTAGCTACTGTCGTTATAAGACTGAAAAATTGTTGAAAGTGATATGAAACAATGTACAACGAATTTTTACATTATATATTCATTATCATTATTAATACTGTTATCCATCCATTTACAGTGGTTTACATTCATACTACATTATATTCCTGTTTTTTAACTTGATAATTAAAGATGAACAATTTTGACTGTGATGATATTCACCACCTGTACCTTTATTAAATATCAATGTCTCATTTATATATTATTTGTAACAGTACTTCTATATTATCTATACATTATTAACAAATGTAACATTTCATATATTACACTGGTGTTGTTTATATTTGTGTCGTAATAAAGATCAATTAACATTTAATTGTTTGTGTTTTTATTTCCTTTTCCACTTGTTTCATGCACTTGCAATTTATCATATATATCATCTGTTTTAAATTATTTTATATATTACAAAGATGTTTATCTTATTTGGTTGTAGAAAAAATGAGATTTGTGCATTTTTATCGTTTATTTTATATTTTTTTCATTTACAGAATCTAACAAATTTTTAAACTTAATTCAGCATTTTCTTAAGGGCGTCAATGAATTTCATTTGACCAATTTCATTTAAGTGTACGAAGTCCTGTTCGTAACCCTTTGGGAATCGTATGTCATTAAGTCCGAGCATCTTCACGTTTTGCCTTGATATAAGTTTACTGACCTTGTGTCATTAGGCATTTAACAACTTTTTTGTAAGATTGTTTTTACACGCCGTCCCCTTTCACTTTGTCACAAGTTGACAAAGATTACTTCACATCCATTCTGGCTGATAATGGACATAACTTCTGTAATTCTCATTACAATCTCCGACGGTGATGATACAGAGTTAATATCATTTCCTCCGATACAAACAAAGCAGACGTCTGGATCGAATTCTTGAAATTGCTGCAGTAGATGATGGTTATGTTTATGTGCTGTCATCCAACCTTGGTAAAAAAAAAAAATTTGTCCTGCAATCTGAAAATATAGAAATATGTTATAACATTGCAATAATATGTTATGGAACAAATTGAGAAGTGCATAAGTGTTATAATAAATTATCCTTTAAATACTATCTTAATGTCATAGAAGTAAATCTAACTTTTAATATGATAATCTTGTTCCAATTTGGTTTACATAGAATTATCTAAAGACTGATTTAATTGTTTTGATACATATATTATAAACGTTACAAACCTCCAAATCAAAGTTGCAGAATCTCCCAAGTCGGCTGATATAACTATCACCAAATAAAGCAAGTTTATGTTCCATGATCATTGATTTCTATGGTGAATACAATATATCGAATGTTTAACATCTTAATATTATTGCCTTTTATAATCGATGATATCAAGATATGTCAGTGTGTTTGTACTTTACAATGGTGATAAATGCCAAACGCGCATCCAAAAATTATACTTAACATCTAAGTGAATCATTTTATTTATTGATGATGTTTTCATATTAATGATTAGCACTGATCACTCATTCAGACAATAAGATAAAACAAACTTTTTACAAGATTCTATACACATTTGCACAGAAAACATTTAGGATTACACATTTTTCATCCATTTGATCAAATTACTTTGAAATACCATAACTGTGAAGTTTTTTCTTGAATGTGATTTGTATGTTGATAAAATGTAAACAACATAATTATTTGGCAAAAGGGGGCAGCCTTCCCACAGCCCATCATAGCATTGAGGCAACCATGATCAGGCAGTGAGGCTTGCTGTCACCGAGGGAGGCAGTTACAGTGAACTGCTGACAGTTGCAGTGAACTGCGACAGTTACAGTGAACTGTGGGTATGTCGCAAGGGTGCGTCTGCAGGCAGTTACAGTGAACTGCAGTCTGACACGAAGGTGCAAAGGCAGTCATGGCCGAAGGTGTACTGACTATGTATGTATAACCCTAGCCAGTACTAGACACAAATGAAGTGGGAGGTTCAACATGATTAAATGACAAAACCGAAGATAAGAGCCAACAGGACAAGTGTGTTCAGACTAGTTAAAATGCAGCATGACGTCGGAATAAGCATGTAATGTTTGCAATATGATGAGAGAAGAGCCCCCAAAGAGTAACCAATAGTAAAGAACATTGGTATAAAACATGTTAAATATTGTTTGAGAGAACAGAAAACAACCAGAAGATTCATATACATGTATGATTTTTTTTTTTTCATTACTTATATTGTAAATATAAAATTGGTAATGTTTGTCAAAATGTTTTGCATATTTTACACTGCGAAAGCATTGCTGACTTAAGACACCCAACTGAGATTAAGCATATTGTTAAAGTTAGCCAGACAGTGTCACGGTTTGTAATCAAAGTTTGTGTCTAGCACTGTTCATGTTATTTTATGTTGTATCCCAGTCTAAATGTGGTCTGCTACTGTGGTATTAATCCCGTTGTTCTACATCTGAATGACGAAGTTACTGGAACCAGGAGTCTTCATATGATATGATTGGCGACTACGATACAAGCAAACAGAAATACACGGTTGATCTATTTAATAAATGAGAAATGGCAGCGAAAACTCACCATATTGATTTAACTACATATGCATATATACGCGTTATCATGTACGTTATACATTTAATCAAAGTAAAATATGACTACAAACACTCGCCATATTCATATGTATGCCTATACGTGCTTCTACATATTTGATATATTTAAATAAAGTAGAATATGGCTGTGAACACTCGCCATATTCGTGAATTGTATCTACTTGTGCCTAGATACGCATTTCTATAGACTTGATACATTAAATCAATGTAGAATATGACAGCTAACACTCACCATATTAATGAGTTTAACTATATAACCAATACCACAGACTTGATACTAGATTGAATCAAAATAGAATATGACTACAATCACTCGACATATTCATAGTTCATATCTTAGTACTCATATTAAAAGTTTTACCAACTTTATATATATTTAATAGAATGAGAATATTTGTAGGTTATATACATATAGCCCAGTCAGCCTATGAGATATTTTGGCTTAACATCAAACTAATTGCAAAAAAATTATTTCCTGGTTACACAACTGATGATAAACTGCATCTGCTGCCGGCAAGTCGCTTACACATTCAAGCCGTGCCCAAACATCGTTCGCCAACTCATCACCTCAATCTCTGCATAGTTTGAAAATGCAAGATTGAAAGTCTAAAGTCCTTACAGGGAACACGTCAATGCCACGCTTTTTGTCAGATAGTTTTGCAAATTGGTCACAAAACATGCACCGTTTGCTAAATCTGAATTGTTCAGTTTTTGATCTTAGAGTTTGTGATCGGTTCTACCAGAGTTTTCCTACCTCTTTCAATCACATTAGGATTACAATAGTTTTTCCCACAATGGGTATGTACTAATTGTCCAGGAATAGTACATATAGTGTCACCTTGCTCTTCGCTTGCATTATAAATGCCACTACATCCTTTCAGTCTTAACGTAACAATGGCATCTCCATTATGTTAGTCTTCACAACACAGTGCACAGGATTCCGCCATTCTGGAAAGTTATTTCATGTAAAACAAATACTCATTTCTTACATATTGTTCTATATTTAAATCTTCCCACAAAAACCAACATAACAACACATCGTCTGCAATGAAGTTTTTTTTAAATTTTTATCATATAAAAGCCTGGCATTTAAATCTACAATAATATATTAAAATATTTCAATCATGAAAAACATTTAAATAATCACATCTTACGTATCTAAATCCGACTTCTCTTATGTTTGTTGACATTTTCATTTCAATACAGTAGCTAGAGAACAGTCAATTACGTCATGAAACGTCACGATATGCATGCGTTCATCTTTCAGCGTTATGCTACGGTGGCTTGTAAGCGCTAGTAGAATTTGACAAAAAATAGAGATTTTTAAATCGAAATAAACCGTATATTCGTAGATTTTTCTAGACTTTTTATATGTTGATCACAGGATAAAGTTCAACATTATTTATGCAAAACCATTTCTTTTGCAATTAGTTTTAGGTATATTAACAGACTAACTGGACTAATACTCGCGGTTCTACCGACTTAATTGATTGAATAAAAACAATACACCGAAATGTGGTACATGCTCCAATGCGCCTCGGCTATCACATCTGCATCTGTTCTGATGTATTTTACCAAACAACCCGATGACCACCTGCCTAAGGTTTTAATTAGATGATCTGGAATCTCTGCCTTGGCTGCTGTTGCGGCTGCCCAAATTTTGAAGCTATGGCAGGAGTACAAGTCTGGATCAACACCTAATTGTCTGAGGATTGACTTAATAGTATTAATGAAGGGCTCACTTTTAGCACAAGACCCTTACTGGTGATAAAGAGAGGATCTGTCGTTTGAGCTCCTGCATTCATGCGTAGTTGTACATAATCGAACATGTGTTTAACAGGGCATTCCTGTGTCTTAGTGGTGTTAACAGGCACCTGTACACCAGTGTGTCTGTACACCAGTGCGAAACACGTCTGCTTTTAATTTTTTCAGCATTAGAGTGCAACAAGATGACGATTGTGTCTTTTTTTAACTGGATGTCTTGCAGTTTGATCTGTCCTGACAGATTAGAATGTTGGCTACTAGAAGGGATATTCCCCGCATTGTAAAAATACAAAAAATGCCATGCTACAAACTGCTGTTAGCACAAGGCCGTTTCAGATAAATATTGTTTGATTGTGTCATGGCGTTAGCCTCTTTCTGTACAGAAAGCAACAAAGTATATTAAGTTTGTTCAGAAATGTGTGGTGGACGGTGGTTATGATCTGGCTATAATGAGTGTTGCTCCAAAAACAATTTAAATAACTTATATGCTGAATCATACAAAGCCAATGTTCCTTTTGCAAGTGCTGCATCCCAGAGGTTGGAGACTGTTTTGTCCAAGTATGATAAAGTTCCGCAAGAGGAGGTACCTTGGTTGGGAGTAAATCCGCTTGAGGTGCCAAACTCTGGAAGCGTCTTATCTGGGAATTAGAAAGACAGTCGCTAAGAATTTTGTGCTTTTATCATGAATTAAATTTAATGCAAAAAATACAAGAGTTTTCAAACTGTTTAAAAAGGTGGAAGAGACACAATTTATCAATTATTGGAAAAATAACTGTTATCAAAACATTTGCACTACCAAAACTTATATACCCTCTTACAGTCTTAGAATTTCCAAAACCAGAATTAATTAATGTAATCAATAAAAGTATGTATGATTATTTATGGGACAGTAAACCAGACAAAATTAGTCGAAAAACCATTATACAAGACTACGAAAATGGGGGTCTAAAAATGATCGATGTAAATATGTTTATAAAATCAATAAAAGTGGGATGGGTCAAAAGAATAATAGATAATGAAAATGATGGGGATTGGAAACATTACACATTAACAAATTAGAAAAGTTAGGGGGACAATTAATATTTGTATAATTCAAATGAGTATGAATATTCTGAAACACAAAACCACAAGATTCCCAGTTTTTTATTAGAAATATTACAATCATGGTCAAGTATAAATTTTGAAAATAAACCAGAAACATTAAACAACCAGATATTATGGAACAATTTGTTCCTTAAAAAACAAAAACAAAACTTTATTTTATAAAGAATGGCATTCAAGAGATATCAAGTACATCAAACAACTATTTGATAGACAAAAATCATTCTATACTTTTCAATTTGTTAAAGCAAAATACCTACTAAATAATTAAGATTTTTTAAAATATTATACTCTAATTGAAAGCATTCCAAAGGTATGGAAACAAAATTTAAAACCAAAGAATACAGCTGACAATAATGAAGAAATAAATTTATTGCAACAAATCAGAAACCATAAAAGTCCAAATAAACTTTTATATAATAGACAACTAAGAAACATGAAAACATATTATAATCAAACCTCATATTAAATGGGAATTAGAAGATGCGAACATAAACTGGAAAGTTGTACACACCTTACCTTTTAGATCACTAATAGATACAAAATTACGCGCTTTCCAATACAAATATATAATGCGAATTATACCTTACAACAAATTTCTGTATAAATGCAACATATGTAATACAAGTTTATGTGAATTTTGTGCTATGCATGTTGAAACAAACATACACCTATTTTGGAATGTCAATTTTCTAGAGCCTTCTGGACATATCTTGAAGTATATCTTAATGAAAACCAGTTAACAATAAAGTTAAATTATATGGTAATATCTCTTGGTTGTACTGAATGGAACAGTTATTCAAATTTGTTAAATACTATATTGATATATGCTAAATATTTCATTTACAAAAACAAATATGCAAAAACAATTCCCATGTTTATTAATTTTAAAAAATATTTAAAATACATAGAAAATATAGAAAGAATAATAGCAACAGCTAAAGAAAAATTTGGACAACATAACGGCAAATGGGACAAATTACAACTATAAATTAATGACAACAACATACTGATTCCAGACTTGGAGTATTAATCTCTTCTTCTCTTTATCTTAACCCTCCTACTCTTATCTACTACTCTTTCTTTACACTCTATTTAAGCGAACTTATTTTTCATTTAATACATATAAATATGTCTTATTTATTTAACACATTGTGGCATTGTCTCATTAAATGAAAGTAAATATATAAGTAGAATGCAAAACCAAAAAATAATTACTAAGTGTTTGTTTGTTGTTGATTTTTTGCTGTTTTTTTTTAATAACTTATTATTAGAAAGAAATTTCATTATTGTGAACAGTTTAAATATTCATTATAAAAATATATATAGAAAGTCTGAATGTACTTGTTAATATATAGGTTGTAAATCTCAACAAGTCAGTATAGTATAATAGTTTACTCTAATCTTCTTCTATTGTGTTTTGGACAATATGTTGCTATGAACATATGTGTATGTGTATTATGAGAAATAAAATAGTAAAAGAGAAAAAAAAAAGAATATTGTGCTTTCCTATATGTTTAGCATGGATAATAAAGTTGCCTTTCGCTGCACACAATGTTAAGTCTCCACATTTATTTCATGATTGAACGGGAATTGCTCCGGCCTTTAGATATAATAGCCACGGTGGCAGTATTGTCGCAATGGAAAACTATTCATTTTTTGAACCACATATTTTGCCATAAAACCACGCTTGCCACAATAGTGACAAGTTTCAAAAATGCAATTGACATATCAGTGTCTCCCAGTTTACGGAGATCTTCTGGCCATGGTTCTGAAAACCATTTTCCCTGGTAGTATCCACCGAAGCCATAGCTGCCACTAGCATCTGTAAACAGCCGCATTTCTGCAGGTTCCGTAGAAAAATGAGACACCATTCCAGCCATCTAAAACCTTTATCCACATGTTGATGTCGGAGCAGCATTCTTTGTTGAGTTTGTTGTGGTGGTGACCATGCCAGGCTTAGCAAACAGGAAACAAAACTTCTACCAGGAATGACTAGTCCAGAAACAAAGTTTAAACATCCCAAGACACTGAGAAGTTCACGTTTTGAAATAGAATCTTTTGTGTGAATGTCACTTTGGATATTCTTTATTCTACTGATTTTTCCCTCTGGTAAGGCAGCTTTTATTTCTTTCGAGTCGAGTTATACCTAAGAAAATCATTACAGTATCTGGGCCAAATGTTTTCTCTGGATGAAAAGGTATGTTCAATCCGCCAAAATTATGAGTTAATAGAGCCATATTCCAGTGTCCATCACACAGCACAGGCGTAACTGACAGGAAATCGTCAAGTAGATGCAGCAAGTGTGGAATGTTGTAATTATTTATAGCGATCCAATGGATTGCTTCTGACAGTAATGTGAAGATTGTTGGGCTACTATGAGACTATGAGACCCAAAACAGTCTTTTGAAAAAATAAAACTTTACCACACCTTTTAATGACAGCAATGGCATCTTCTACATGTACATATGACCTGGAAAATTAATTTTTGTTGATTAAACTATTAAAACTAGCATGTTCACTATTGTTATGTGGAGCACTCAAATCAACGCCAAGTCTTTGCTAGAATATTAATGTTCTGCTAAACCTATAGGTTTGTCAAATGGGCCATACAGATAATCTTTTGAAAGTTCTTTTTCAACGAGTTCAATCACAATTCTTGGTTGGATGTTTTTGTGCAGATTGTAAGTTCTTACATTGATATATTTTTGTTGGTAAGTTTTGAAGCCCTGTATCGAAACCATAGCGATGACCATTCATGAGTTTAGATACATATTGCCTGTCTGGGTGATTTTGCAATTCTTAGTTAAAATATCAATGTAAATGGGTGTTGTAGCAAGAAGATCTGAATTCCTTCTAGGTCAATGCTTCAGCGTTGATATCACTGGATTTGCCATTGAAGTTTTTCTGTTGCTGCATTCTGTGACAGAGTGTTTGGCAGACTTGCAGGTGTCGCATACGTGAAGAATATTTGTGTTCTTGTGGGTCAAGTTGCAACCCATACCATTAAGATTGTTGCATATTTCTTTCCCAAGGTGAAATGACCAGTTTCTGCCATGTTTGTCCATATGGGAACGGTTGGACTGATTAGTGGAGGAAGCCAATACAATTGTTGTTTGATACTGTGTTTTTCTTTACTGTTCCAAGCTGCCGAGAAACTTGCATTTGCAGGGCAGAAAGAAGTTGCATGATGGGTGCTTCGGCAAGTTTCACATATTGTTGACCGCAGACCCGAGAAAGTTGTCATGAATACCCAAGTGTCACAGGATGACCAGTCCACAGGCATTTTCTGGAGTTCATATTGCTCGGCTTTTCTAGAAAAACCAGTGTGATAGTCATAAAAATGGTTGCCGCCATATAATCTAAATATACCGTCTATCATATCCCCATAAGTGTCTAATTCCTTACGTCGGTACGGTTCCACCTCACAGATGACATTTTTTTAATTTAGAAAAGGCACATCTAAACTCATGAATGTTCAAACTCCAGTGTAACCTGGCATCTGTTGACCTGATCACCACCTGACCATTCTGGTCAATAACTTCTGGTCTCACTGGCAGTCTCCATACCAGGAATCAAAAGAAGGGCAAAGTTGATGTATCTATGTGCTAGAATGTTGTTTCTTAATTTCTGTGGGATGATGTTCACTTCTGGTAGCTCATCAACGCACAATTTGACGCACAGCTGGGTTCGTCACAATTCATCCCTCCAACTGCACTGCAGAGGGGTGCGCGTTATCAGAACGAGGCTAGGGATGCAGGCACCTGATTTGCCTTGGTACGTTCTCAGACAGAGTCCTAGACAAAATCCTGGACAGACGCTTAGGGTGCTGCAAATTGTCCGCATGTGGCTGTTGAAAAACAGACATCAGATATGCCCTAGTTGGTAACACAGGTTGTGGTACCCGTCTCACTATACAGTTATGCCCCCTTTGAGCCACGGTTATATGATTCTTACGCCAGAAAAAAAAATACTGCGTTATTCAGTTTGGTATATTTTGAAAGTGGTTCAAAGAAATTTTGATTTTTTTTTCAGATGTGTAAAATGAAGTTTTGGCTCAAATATACAGAGATGAGACTCCACTGGATCCACAGGAACTGAGTTTTATTTGATTTTAGGAGGTGGATGAATTTTGGGACAAGCATGGACTGCTTTTTAATAAAAAGTGAAGTGACAGACTCCACTGAATTAAAAAAAAACAGTGTGTCCAAAATGCCAGTTAATGTGCATTTTTAGGTAGAAAAACATTCGTTCTCTGGAAAGAAACCACTTTTAAAAAAATTGTATGTGTTTTTAAAAAAAATGAAACAGGCAGACACTGTTTTATATAGATTATATAGTGGAATCTTACTGTGTAGTGAGACCTACAGATGCTACATTTGTTGGACCCTTCAAAACACAGCTGAACATAATTCAACCTCTACTTTATCCGAGTTATTGCCAAACTTCCTTACTGCAATATTTGGGTGGAGATAAGGCTTCAACCCTTGACCTGTGGGAGGCAAGTCACTTTCATAGATCATTCAATTTCTATAATAAATTATGTTGTATGGTGTTTAGCGTCGCTTTCAACAATTTTTCAGTCATATCGCAACGGTGTCTACTTGAGAAGTATTCTTAGCGCTGTCACACTGGAGTATCATGCTGCAGACACATAGTATGATAACTCACCCAGTCACATTATACTGACACCGGGCGGACCAGACCTAGAACTCTCCACTATAATAAAGATCCATCCAGATAAATAACAAACCAGGTTTTTAAATATAATATTGCTAAGTTATATAAACATTAATTTATCATTCTCGGCATTGGCTGATTTTCTTTCCTAAGTAAGGAATCCTCAGAAGTCCCGACAGGTGTAAGGTCAAAGATCACTAACCTCTCACCAATCAGATCACTAACCAATAAGAACCTGGGTTTGAGTCCAACTCTGTCAAAAAACTTTATGTGAGAAGAGTTGCTGGTTACTTGTGGGAGGATGGCGGCTCTACTCAGGAGGTTTTCTTCAACCAATAAAACTGGTTGCCATATATAACCTTTAATGTGTTGAAAATAGGTTTAAACCACATTTAAAATTTCCATGTCGACCTGTAGGATTAAATATGTCAGCCACTAAGAAGACACATGAAGCCTACATTATGGAAAGAGTATATACCTGTGAAGATTCAACAGATCCTACACATTGTCAGATGGTGTAAATATAGTCTCTTCATCACATTAGATTGCATCAATATGTCTGTATCCAAACTAGTCATTACAACGTGACCTTGAAAAATATAAAAAAAATAACTTTGAAACAATTAAATATACAATTCAGTTAGACAATAAATAAGATTACATTTACTTTTTAGCCTTGCCAAGTTAGCTCAGTCAGTAGCGTGTCTGACTGTCAATTATGCATTTGAATCCCCACCAAGCCACAGTCTCCAAGATGACTGATATACAAAATTGTGTTTCATTGTCATTCATCCCTCACTGCTGATTCAAGAAGAAGATGGGTGTGCTTAAGTACTGGTTAACCTTTCAGGATCCCAGGAAACAGAGGTCAGTTAAATCATCTGTTAGTCCTCAATGTCACTTAAACTGTTTATATGTTGGAACTTCCAAAAAAAATTCCTTCTTTTTACTCAAACACTCTTCCAAAACCTAAATTAATATTAATTTCCCTGAATACTTTTTCTCTGCCATTAACCTCTTCCTTCAAGATACCTGTAATGACCTTGACCTTCACCTGTCTGTTCTCTTGCAGGGAAATCTCAGGTCACATGATAGTTAAATAAAATTATGAAATATACAACATAGCGGTTTAGGTGGCCTCTATACATATTGAGAAACAGTCCTGTCAGAGATCCACTGTCCACAAGAGGAATGTTCAATGTAGTAATAAATCTAGACGAGTCCACCAACTGCTTTGTTTTGGTCAACAGCTCCTTAAATTCTTTTTTGTCTTGACTTCAGAGATTTTCTCTGAATAAACACAAGTTATTTTTCTCATTATTTTTATTTTTACTATTTTATCAATTTGCATGTCTCCAGTACGTCTGGCGCAATTAATGCTTTGAAATGGCTGATGTACTTTCTGAATGATTATTCTATGCACTTAGTTTCACTTCAAATGTATCATTGTATAATGTAGATATTCAATATATGCCCATATATGGAATATATGATTTTTTAATAAATCTACTATTATTTAACAAAACCTTGTCTTTACCTTTTATTTCTGCTTCCAAATAAACTTCATTGTTTGTAGATATATTTACCTGGCTGATTTATCTGTTTATAATCTGTATGTACACACATGGCAGCTTCCCAGGTGACACTGTCCAAATATCCAATTACTGTACAGCTAGCTGCTGCCTGTTCCTGTATGGGGATAAGTAGATAAGATAAACAATAATATTGTCAAATGTTTCTGAAAGAGCTAGAAAGTAGTTTATTTTGTGATGAAAGAATATCAGGAAATATGCTTAACATACAAAATGGTTAAAAACACTCATTAAAAGACGTAAAAAGTCACAGTCCAAGAAAGTTTGGGAATGTGACAACCGCTATAATAGACTGTCACACTGGTAAATGTAAGAATGTTGCATGTTTTCAATGTGTTGCAGGGGCAAGCCACCAGTCTTCATAGTGTAAAACCAGTTTATGCCAAAATGCATGTGAAATCCTCTTGAGTCTATTTTTAATGCAGCACATCTGACTGTTAATCCAGGGACTGAGAGTTGGAATCCCCTCCTGTCCAGTCTGTTTGATGATTAATATATGACATTGTGTCTCATGGTCATTTGTCTCCCACTACTGATTCAACTGAGAAAGTTATCCGTTACTTGTGGAGATGGATGTGCTCAAGTACTGGTTAACTTTCTGGAATATCAGGAAAGAGTAGTTAGGTTATGTAATCGTAAAAATTATGCAAAATATTCAAATAAAACCAACATTGAAACAGTACTGGGTGTTGTTTTTGAAAAGTGATCATGTTAAACCTGGGATTGAACTTGTGACCTCTGGCATGAATGTCTAACAACATATCTAGTACACCACTTAAAACTCCTGTGTTTAAACAATAAATCAAGTAACTGGACTGAACTAGTACACTTTGTGTTCAGTTTCTAGATGTAAGTATGTGTAAGCTTTCAATCTCAACTGAATGAATCTCTGCTCTTAGTATATGCTTCTGATGTGTATTTCAATATATATCTAAATATACAGCTATTAATAAATATGATTTGTTATGAAAACTTGTACCACCATATATATTAGAAAACAACTCTACCAGTCTGTACTCCAGCTTTGTTTGAATACAGTCAAACCTGTGTTAGAGGTCACCTCTATTAAGCAACCACTTGTCTTAAACAGCCACATTTTCTATTTACCATGTTAATCAAATTAGTTTTAATCAACCTGTATTAAGCAGGCACCTGCATTAAAGGGTCACTTTTGATATTTATCTTGAGTGGCTGCTTAAGACAGAGTTGACTATAGTTAAAAAAAGCACCTGTTTCGTGTATAATATTTAGGTACTATCTATTCCTGTATGTTGCTTACCTCCTGTAGATAGAAATAATGGAAGAAGAAGGCAGCCAAGGACTGAGGAAACAAAAATTGGAGTGAAAATAAGATGTGTTTCAAAATAAAATCATTACATTATATTCTGAACATACATGTTTTTTCAAAAAGGTTACAATACAATAAATAATTTTTTAAATACAGTAACGTTACTGAGTGAAAGGGCAATAACTCTGTATGAGTTAAGTCAGTGTCACAAATTTGAGTCGTGCACATCTACACTCATCTATGGTTGATGTTGATCATATGTGCAAAATTTCGAGTCTGTATCATGAAACCTTTAGAAGAAGTTCTCCATTAGAACTGCAATATTGTAAATATGGAAATTTGCAAGGGCAATAACTCTGCATGGAATCAATTAAACGTTTCACACATTTACACTTCATGGTGATTATGTATGTGAAGTTTCCTGACATTTCGAAAGATCGATTAACATTGCGATTAATTTATAATAGGTTTTTCTATGGACCTGAAAAAGGATAGAGTGAATCGTCTGTCTTTGTCAGTCATGTTGGTATTTTGGCCTAGGTGAGTTTGATTAGCTGCTCGACTTAATTTTAATCAAATCAAATTTCGATCGATGAATAAAAATCCTTGTGTACTTAGAAAAGAAAAATTAAAAAATGTTTGAAACAATCTTGATTGTTTTCAAAAACAAATACACATTACAGTTATTATCTCTAAATGTTTGACAGTTTGCAGGTTTCTTTTCTGTTTATTGAGAACACTTAAAAAATATTCTATTTATTACTTTTTGGATTTCTCAGATTCAATTTGGTGGGGCACATTTATTAGGGTGGTGAGAGTTTATTCGTGGGGAAGACAGAATCTATATATACATTGTACATACCAACGGTAAATCTGTAAAAACAGTAGCTCGTCCCTGTTCAGACTTCCACGTTCACCACCAGATTCCACCAAGATCATCAAAACTATGTAAAACAATAAAAAGATAACTGTTGACTGTTGAGACATTCTTGTACATCAAATTATTCTCAATTACCTTCTTACCAAACTTACTTAAAAAAACATATGACCAACCCAATTACATTTGAGCTACCCAATGTACCCAGTATATAGAATCAAGTGATTCACAGCAGCACAAAGCCCTGGTGTCAATAGTGCTGGTTGTACCAGTGACATATATATATATGTCACTGGTTGTACCCAAGAGACAAGTATAATAGCTTGTATGCATTTTATTTTTACATCTTAAATTGTTTGTATATTTAATATATGTATTAATAGAGGGACTCATGGAAGATTAGTTTGTAACTAAATGTGCTACCTTCTGTAAATATAGACTATTACTGGTATTATCATTATTATAAATCAAGCTCCATGTAGATAGGATTTTAGTTTTGAAATAGTCAATACATATTTGGTTTTGACAAAATATTGACATTGAATATACGAGTATCAGCAGTAAATCAGACAGCAGCAACACATTGTGCAGAGCCACGTTCACTGTGTCTTCCTTTGTTACATTGACAGTATGTAGGTGGAGTTCTATGGAGTGCTGGTCACATTGCTCAGGCTCAAGATACAAGCTGGAAGAAAAAAAAAATTCTTGATATAGAACTCAATGATAATAAGAGAGAGCGGCCTTAGAAGCAAGTACATAAAATTTCAGTTGCCAAGAGTAACTGTTTAAACTTAACATATAATTTTTATTAACAATGACTATACTTCCACAACAGTTGATCTGCAAGGATATCTCCGATCACTGTGATTAAGTTTGATCATGAAGTTAGAAAAAATGGTAGCACGACCTCAAGCATTTATATAGAATCAAGGCTCTAATGTTTGTCATTTTTCGGGGCCGAAATTCTGACCCATTCCCAATGGCAAATAGTATCTTTTTTATTATCATTAATAAGGTAGTCTTCTACAAAGAATCATATTTTTTATATATTTAATCAAGGAATTATATAGAGAAGGAAAGGTAACTAATTGATATTTTGTTAAACATTTGCATATTCATGCAAAATACTGTTTTCTTAATTTCCATTCATCTCAGGAAAACAAATCAAAATTCTTACATCACAGAATAAAATTCTCATCAAAACAACCCCATTCCCAGCAATTTGTGTTTAAAATTATTTAAGTACTTCTGATTTCAAAATTTGTATGCTGCAGCTAAAATAACAACAAATTATGAGAAAATTTACATCAAACATCATTATCTTTAATTCAAGATCATTTTTTGTGATCGAAACATTTTAAATCATCTAAAATTACATGTATACAACTTACATTTTTATGTACAAGAAACTAGTTGCCTGTAAATTATTGATGATTTACTAAATGGTTATTCCTTTGTGTTCAACATTTAGTCAGGAGATCCAAGTTTCCTATCCTTCTTTATAAGGTCTTGATAATTAAAATATATATATTTGGCTGTCCTTCAAAAATAAATTGTTTGCTGTGCTCCTACATACTCACTCAAAATTAAAGTGACGTGTACCCAAATTTTTTTGACTTTTTTTCTCATGATTTTGTCCATTTTTCTTTACAACGCCTAGGAAAATCAAAATTTAGCAAACAAATTAGCTTAGTTCCTACTTACCCACATGAAAAATACAGCAAACAATTTTTTTTTTCAAGGATGGCCTTACACATAAATGTTATGTGTATTAAAGGATCAGGAGTCATGTTATTTTCCCAATTTCGTTAAAAATAATGCTAATTATCCCAAAGCCAGGGGCCTCGACCCCATTCCCAAAAATGCAAGTAAGAGCCCTGAGAAGGATAAGAAGCTTGCATCTCTCTACTAAATGTTTATAAATGAATAATGTGAATAATAAATATCATGGCAAATTAATAATTCAAATTTCACAGGCAACTGATTACTAAATGAAAGGTGCCTGTACCCTTAGATGTTTTATACTGTTTTAAACATGCAAAATGATCTTGAATTTAAAATAATGCAGTTTGATGTGAAATGTCAAGTATTTCCCTCAATTTGATGGGAATGGTCTCATTTTGTAGAGACATGGAACACATTATCCATAGCCACCTGATGACCTTCTTTGAGAAGAACAGTATAATGTCAGAGAGACATAGTTTTAGGAAGAAGAGGTCCTGTGAAACCCAACTTATCGTCACCCTCCAGGACATAGCATCAGGCCTCACAGTAAACAGCAGCTGGATGTTATACTCCATGACTTCAGCAAAGCTTTTGATAAAGTCACTTATAAACTGCCAAGACCTTGGAGTGGATCAGTCCTTGAATGCCAATCTTCCTCATCAGTCCCTGTCACTTCAGGTGTTCCTCAAGGAACAGTCATGGGTCCACTACTATTCTTGGTTTATATTAATGACTTATCGTCAAGAGTTAGGTCCAGGGTCAGCCTTTTTGCTGATGACAGCATGCTGTACTGCATCATCAACACCGACGAAGACACACAGAAGTTGCAGGTAGACCTAGACCACCTTCAGCAAAAGGAAGATGATTGGCAGATGGCCTTTAACCCAGACAAGTGCAAGGTTTTGAGTAACCAATAAGAGGCGTTTTATTCCTGCCACCTACTCGATTCATGGCCACTAGCTGCAGCTGACCACAAAATTCAAATATATCTGAGTTACCATAGACAGCAAGCTGTCAAGGAACCCACACATAGACTCCATAGCGAAGAAGGCTAATACCACAACATTCCTTTGAATAAATCGTTCCTCTTGCTCCAAGGAAGTCAAGGTCACCACCTACAAATCACTAGTACGGCCACAACTTGAATACGCGTCCACTGTATGGGACCCTACAAAACCTTGGTCCGCCCCCAGTTAGAGTATGCAAGTACGATTTTTGACCCCCACACCAGGTCCAATATTGACAAACTTGAAAGAGTTCAGAGATGTGCAGCACGCTGGACCATGAATGATTATTCCCATTACTCCAGTGTTACTAACATGTTAGAAAGACTGGGTTTGAGAACCTTAGAGCAGCGCCAGGCAGATTGGCATTTATGCCTCCTTTACAAAATTGTTCATGAGTTGGTCGCCATCTCTATACCTCATTACTTTGAAGCTAACCACCGGGTATCAAGGTATTGTCACTCTATGTCTTTCAAACAGAATCACACGAGGGTTGATTACTACAAGTATTCATTCTTTCCCCTTACTATAGTACAGTGGAACTCGTTACCTGCAGATGTACTCCTGCAAGACTTTGATTCATTCAAGCTTGCAGTTAGCAAGCTAAACCAGCACACTAAACCATGAGCATTTTGAGTTTGTTTTTAATCTTCTTTTATCTTGTCGCACTGTTTAAACACCTTTACACTATTTTTACCCTTATCCTTATTATGCTTTACTTTTTCTTGTTCTATTAAATATAAGACACGACGCACAGCTGCCCCATTATGCCTGTGAAGGCGTGTGGCAAAATATAAAGATAGATACCAGATTGACTTTGACAACCAGTGTCAGTGTGACGAACCCTGTAGAAATAACGAGTGATTGATTTTAAGAATCGTTCATTGATGCAGAGGTTTTGTCATGAGAGACAGTGTTTTGGTATAAAATCTAAGCTCTTATTAAGCATATCAATCTTAATTATTCTTGTGAAAAAGAAATTAAAATTATCTATTTTTGAAAGTTTTCCGATATCTTGAACTACCGAGAATTGTAATTTTTCCAACTTCCGGTTGTGAAATCTTGATATTTTTTGTCCTTACCTTGGTTAGAAGGAGAGTGCTTGCAGAATTTAACTACTATCGATATGAGGAAATTTGCTTAAGTTACCTTATCACGTTGTCCATAATGCATTACCTTTGAATTAAATCTGACACAATTTAACACCTTCCTGAGACAAACTTTCAGCGTACTATCAACGTGTGTTTGGGTGAAGGTCACTAATTTCGGTTTACTTGGATTTCTTCCTGAAAATCATTTAGGCCTACTGTAAAACTAGTCTGGTACCCTACCCAACTTCTTTAAGTTACTCTGTAATTTGGAGAGTAACGGAATGAAGTTGGGCAAGGACTAACTGAAGCTGGCCCACCATTAATTTCACATAGACCGTAATATTAGCACAGTAGACTGTCACACTTACAGTTGTGCTCCAGATTCCATGAGAATTTCCAGAATTCATATTCAATTCAAGCAGAACACAATAAACAGTTAAAAACATGGGCATTAACTGCTTCCAATTTCACAATTTTGCTCAAAGCGAAAGTAAGTGTCCCTATTTCACATACAGGGGTCAAATCAGCCAAATTATGCAAAATTCTTACCGTCTAAGAAATAGTCCCATTAACTTCAGCTCTTGTTGGGAATATGTGAAGCATAAAAGTGTTTGGTAAAGCATCAGGACTAACCAGCCGGCTCTTCAAAAGGGCAATATCATCTTTAGTATCAATCGTGAAACATCGGGTATTTCCGTATCCTCCGTAGAATACACCTCGTGTATAGCTCTAGAATACACCAACGCGAATCGCCTGTGTTACAAGTCTGTGTTCATTCGCGTGAAAGTAACAAATAGTGTATCCGTCATTAAGATGATCATATATTGGCGTTGTTATATCGATTTTTTTATTAATAAACACGACATGGGTCATATTTATAGGGAAATTTAAAATATCAGTCTTGATTAACAAACGTTTATATTTTCAACGTACATGTATATACACAGGTGGCATAAGGGGGCCGCCATTTTACTTTATCATGTGACTGAAAGTATTTCCAAAATGGCGCCTTATTATGTCAGAGGTCTATTGCGTAGCATAAAGGCCGAGGTGATCAGACTGCTTTAGTATATGAACCAACTCTAACTCTATTTAAAAGAGCAGCATACTCGATATTATGTTGTTGGCGTACATTTCATTGAGAACATATGTTTCAAACAATGGCCACAAGTACTCGTCTTCAAACACAAAATAACCCTTTACAGGCTGTAACTGAAAAAAGTCTCCAACTGCTATAATATTCATTCCATCAAATGGTGCATAATTATGTTTTATAGATACAAAACGGCGATGTATGTGATTTAAATGAACAACACTAACCATGCTTATTTCATCAATAACAATGGTATGGATTCCCTGAAACTTGTTCTGCATTTCTTTTAAAGATTTAGTATTTAAATCAACTATGAATGATCATAGCTATGCCAAACTGGTAATTGAAATGTACTGTGCATTGTTTCACACCCCGATATTTTAAGCAGCAATACCAGTTGGAGTACACAAGCAAACTGGATCAACATCACTACCAATAAATGTGCAAAACCGTAACCATTTTACAACCGAAAGTGAAAAAAAAACGTTTGCTAACCCCCGCACCACAAGTAATGAACATTAGAAATAGTCCATGTACAAGTTTTCCCAAGTGGAAATGTGATTGAATATATTATGAGAAAACTCTCTTTTGATCATTCTTTAGACTATCCAACGTGTGTCTAAATTCACGAATGTCTTCACCCATTCTCGCAGATTCCCATTCAAAATCATCACCAAAACTTAACTCTGTGGAAAACTGAAGTGATTGATCATGTCTATTTGCCACAAAACTACTGCATGGTTCTTGAGTGGCCTCATTACTTCCAAGCTGCTCTCCAACATGTTGATCATTACAATCAATAGGAAAGTAGTCATTTACCTGAAAAGATGGAAGTTGTACTGCTTTTAAAGCACTGTCTATACTTCGGGTCATATAACTTGAAGATAAGCCTAACTTACTTTTAAAGAAAATGCCGTTCTTGCATCACTCTTGTTTACAACTGAAACATCTATGTGGATAATATAAAATGATTAATCCGAAAAAATAATCATCTGTATTAAATGAAGCTTGTACCACTCTAACAATAGCATATTTGGCTCTCTTTTTGACAATGTGTTTTTTGTCCAATGATAATGAAGTCAGATTTAGTGATGAACCCATTTTCATAGGAAACTGTCTGTACTGCTGAGCATATCTGAATAAACAAACATCATTTAGAGACACTGGTCTGTTATGGTGAACTGGTCTGTGAAACAATATTGTCACACAAAATATTTGTGCTTCCAGGTTCTAATTGATGCAGATCATTTTTCGTTTTTAATCTTTTATACTGTTTATGTATAGGGAATGCAGGCACATAAACAGCCCCCCTACTTGTCATAATAAAATTCAAGCCACTCAAGCGATAGGCGGCCTGTTGAATTATCCCACATCTGTCTATATGGCTTCATGACTCTGGTTTTCTTTGGCAATGGATACGTGTCTTCCACACATACAGAGTCTGTGCCTTCATTTCAGGTTCATAGTGTCACAACCAGGTTTCATACTGTGTCACGATGCAATTAAGAAATGCGGTTCTTCTGTCCTCATAATGCTTGAGAAACTCTTCGGAACATGACAAACACTTTTGATCGTTGGATAGCAGTCACACTCAAGTCTCGGTACCTTTTCACACTCAATCTTTCTTCCAAATCCACTGCATCTAATGGAAGTCTAACTCAGATGATAGTGATCTCACTGTAAATCACTGTACAGTTGATGCACTTGTGTTACAAACATCATAAAGTACCTTTCTCACAGACTTCTAAGTTATTTCTGCATACTCTCATATGATGGATTGTTCCATGGTCTCCTGGTGTCAAAACATTACAGTTGTATTTATGATGAAGTAAATTTAAAAGAAAGAAATAACAGGGGGTGGGGGTATAGGAGGGGGTTTAGACCAGTGAAAAATATGACATGGGCTTTACTGTGGTGCTGGTCTTAAACAGATCCTGTTTGCTGAAATTTTCTCCGTCTGGGTACATTTTTTGCTTTCTTCTTGCAATTTTAACAACTAATTTACTTTTATAAAAGAGCTGTCTGTGCATTTCTGTGAACAGCACCATTTGTCAACACTATGCCCAAATTATTTCCCTTGTTTGATTAAGAAAATCTGGTTAAAGTTTTGTGTGCAAGTACCATCAAGTTCATATCTCACTAGCCACAATGTAATTGATTGAAACTTCACACAAGGGTTTCCAGTCATCAAACTTACTTGAATAACTTAATAAGATAACTCTTGCATGAATGTAATGCAAATTATTGCCCTTGTTTGACTTAGAAATTATGGTTAAAATTTTGCGTGCAAATACGATCAAGTCCATATTTTAATGTATTTGATTGAAATTTCAGACAAGACTACCCATTCATCACATGTACTACAATAACTTAGTTTGATAACTCTTTCCATTAATTTAATGCAAATTATTGCCCTTGTTTGACTTAGAAATTCAGGTTAAAGTTTACGTGCAAATATCTCACCAACTACCTAATGTATTTGATTGAAACTTTACACAAGCCTTCTCAGTCATCAACCCTACTACAATAACTAAGTTTGATAACTTTTGCATGAAATTCTGACTTAGAAATCCATGTCAGTCACACCTTGGTTAAAATTTTGCATGCAAGTCCCTCGGTAACCATTGCATGTATTGACTTTACACACTACTACCCAGTCATCGAATCTTATACAATAACTAAATTGGATAACTCTTGCATGAATTTATGCAAGTTGTTGCCTTGTTTGACTTAAAAATTCAAGTTTTAAGTTTTGCGTGCAAGTACCATCAAGTCCATATCACAACAAACACTCAATAGCTGATTGAAACTCAACAGTTTTTGCATGTATTGGATTGAACCTTCACAAATGGTATTGCAGTTAATAGACCTGCTCAATTTAGTATGTTAGATAATTCTTGTAAGCTTGGATTTGTCATCAATCTCAATCAAATTTGTTCTTTTGTTATAAATATTTGAAAAGTCGAGCACGCTGTCCCTCTTACAGCTCTTGTTATACATTGGTATCTGCCTGAGCACTCCCCTTCCCTTTTTTTGCGTGAGTTTATCTGTTACATGTTATAGATATTAAATATGGTTCTATGACACGGTTCTCCAAGAGTCTTGTTAATTCTCCTGTTTGATTTATTATTTTGTTCATTTTTGTTTAAACCAAAATTTGTTTTAACATTCTTTTGTTCTTTATTGCAGATTTTTTTTCACTTTGCTCGACTTGTGTCACGAGCATAATGAAAAGCTTCGCCTAAATGAAGACTTGGATGAAGGCGAACGTGCAACAATTTACTATACAACAGCTTTTGATATATTGAAAAAAAGTGAAATAGATGTATTGATTGAGACTTTTCTGAGATTGAGCTTGTATAGAACCCAATATGATAGACACTGACCAGGGGAACATGCATATTTGAAATTAGTTACAATTTTGGAAATAACTGGTACTGCATTGTGACATTTCTACTTATTATTAGGAATTTCAACCAAATTGATCTTTTGTACTCTTGTTAATTAAGTTGGTGAATGGTCAGATGATATAATAAAAGTGCTAACATTTTGTCTGTTAGTCATGACCTTTGAGTTTTTGAGAGAGAAAATAACAGTGTTACAATTAAACAATCTAGACTGAACTTGGTCAGAATGTATGTAATTGTAAAAGCTTAGACGACTTTTAAAGTGGCTTCATCCAACTAAAAATGTCAGGGTCTTTAAATGTATTAAAGAAAGCTGAATTGCCTTGTTGATAGAATCTGATACTCCTTTCAAAATTAGAAACAAAATTAAATGGCTGCATACAAACTACCTCTGTTCATATTTGTAAATTTTAAGGATGTGATAATTCAAAAAATGGTAATTACATTGAAAATGTTGTTCTCAAGAACTGCAACAAATATATTGTAAGAGATAACTGGATCACAGTGACAAACCCACGTGATTATATGCTGGAATCCTGGAAGGTTAACCAGTACTCAAGCACACCCCATCTCCACAAGCAAGTGATAACTTACCCACTAGAATAAGAGGTTGGAGACAAATGATAATGAGACGCAATGTCGTGTATCAATCATCACGGAGACTGTGACCGACCCCCGGATTGATAGTCAGAGAAATTAGATTATCAGATCCGGTTCTTACCATTTAAAATTTTATGTAGAAATCTCAGGATGAAAAAAAAACTAAATAATTAAATGGTTTGGGATAAATAATGCTTTAAATTATGTGCGGATGTAGATTTAAATTGAGAACGGAAGATTTTACAGCCTAATGGAATTAATATGTCTACTAATCTAATAATATGATTAAATCAAATTAGAAAAAAAATGAAATTAAATTATTGTTACGCTCATGGTTCAATGAGTCATAACCTCTTTTGGAAAGATATCAGTACTGTTATAAAAATTTAACCATACCAAAACTTAATCATTTGTTTTCTTCATTACCAAACCCATCTGAAGACCAAGTTAAGTTGTTACAAAACATGTTTTAGTTTTCTATGGAAAAACTACTCTGATAAGATAAAAGAAGTATTGCTACTCAAGACTACCAATATCGGAAACTTAGAATTATTATTGATTGATTGATTGATTGATTGAATATTTAGCGTCATTTTTATGCCATCGAAGGCTAACAGACGATCAGTTAACCTGACCACTGTTTCCTTGGATTAACCAGTACTCAAGCACACCCCATCTCTGCAAGTAATTGATAAGTTTCCCACTTGAATCAGTGGTGAGAGACAAATGAAGTTTATTTTAAATACATATTTTGTATAATTATATGAAATTAATTAACACAATTAACAATCGTAAATTAAAAATTAATAAAAATTAAGAATATTCCAAATAAATCTTTTGTATAATTATATGAAGTTAATTAAAACAATTGGCAATTGTAAAATAATGATTAACTATATTCCAAATACATATTTAATATAATCATATGAAATTAAAGAAAAGAATTAGCAATAGTAAAATAAAAATTTAAATATATCCAAATACATATTTTTTATTTTATATATTCATATGAAATTAATAAACATAATCAGCAACTGTAAAGTAAAAATTAAGTATATTCCAAATACATATTTTATATAATTATATGAAATTGATTAAAACAATAAGCAATTGTAAAATAAATTTAACTATATTCCAAATACATATTTTATATAATCATATAAAATTAATAAACACAATTAGCAATTGTAAAATAAAAATTTAGTATAGCCCAAATAAATATTTTATGTAATTATGTGAAATTATATAAAACAATTAGAAATTGTAAATTAAAATTAAGATTATTCCAAATCCATACTTTCCAAAGTCATATAAAAATAATTAACACAATTAGCAATTGTGAAATAAGATTTAAGTATATTCCAAATACATATTTGCTATAATTATATCAATTTATTAAAACAATGAGCAATTGTAAAATGAAAAGCGGGGCAGTAATGTAGTGGAGTATTGGCCGTTCATGACAAAGGTTGCGGGTTCAGTCCCAGATTGACCTGAGGCCTCTCAACAAAACCACACTCAGTTCTGGTTCTACCCAGGAAGCAGACTGCAGAGCTGTTCATATAAGATTTGAGCTTTCTTTGAAATCGAACTGGAATAAACATGTATAAAATAAATACAAAACTAAAATAAATCACAATTTACGTATAACTTGTTCATATAAGATTTACTTTAAATAGCATGCAACTGTTTATTGAATAAAATATATATAGTATTTTTGCCAATAAATGATTTTATTTCAAATTTGTTTAAAAATGTTGCCACTACCGGTCTGAGTTATAATCTTGACCACAAGTATGAAATGAATTAAGGGACAGTACTGTCATCCATCTCGGTAAAATACAAGTGGAACAGTGGTGTAATGGATTGATGTTGGCCAATCAGGCTAGAGGTCATGGGTTCAATCCCAGTATTGACCTCTCTCATGCAGTAATGGTTCTATCCTGGGAATGAACTTTCATCTTCTCTATAGTTTAGTGACCCCATTAGCTCAGTTGGTAGCATGTCTGACTATCAATCCAGTTAGTGACCCCGTTAGCTCAGTTGGTAGCATGTCTGACAATCAATCCAGTTAGTGACCCCGTTAGCTCAGTTGGTAGCATGTCTGACAATCAATCTAGTAAGTGACCATGTAAGCTCAGTTGGTAGCATGTCTGACTATCAATCCAGTTAGTGACCCCATTAGCTCAGTTGGTAGCATGTCTGACTATCAATCCAGTTAGTGACCCCGTTAGCTCAGTTGGTAGCATGTCTGACAATCAATCCAGTTAGTGACCCCGTTAGCTCAGTTGGTAGCATGTCTGATTATCAATCTAGTAAGTGACCATGTAAGCTCAGTTGGTAGCATGTCTGACAATCAATCCAGTTAGTGACCCCATTAGCTCAGTTGGTAGCATGTCTGACTATCAATCCAGTTAGTGACCCCGTTAGCTCAGTTGGTAGCATGTCTGACTATCAATCCAGTTAGTGACCCGTTAGCTCAGTTGGTAGCATGTCTGACAATCAATCCAGTTAGTGACCCCATTAGCTCAGTTGGTAGCATGTCTGACTATCAATCCAGTTAGTGACCCCATTAGCTCAGTTGGTAGCATGTCTGACTATCAATCCAGTTAGTGACCCCATTAGCTCAGTTGGTAGCATGTCTGACTATCAATCCAGTTAGTGACCCCATTAGCTCAGTTGGTAGCATGTCTGACTATCAATCCAGTTAGTGACCCCATTAGCTCAGTTGGTAGCATGTCTGACTATCAATCCAGTTAGTGACCCCGTTAGCTCAGTTGGTAGCATGTCTGACTATCAATCCAGTTAGTGACCCCGTTAGCTCAGTTGGTAGCATGTCTGACAATCAATCCAGTTAGTGACCCCGTTAGCTCAGTTGGTAGCATGTCTGACAATCAATCTAGTAAGTGACCATGTAAGCTCAGTTGGTAGCATGTCTGACAATCAATCCAGTTAGTGACCCCGTTAGCTCAGTTGGTAGCATGTCTGACTATCAATCCAGTTAGTGACCCCGTTAGCTCAGTTGGTAGCATGTCTGACTATCAATCCAGTTAGTGACCCCATTAGCTCAGTTGGTAGCATGTCTGACTATCAATCCAGTTAGTGACCCCGTTAGCTCATTTGGTAGCATGTCTGACTATCAATCCAGTTAGTGACCCCGTTAGCTCAGTTGGTAGCATGTCTGACTATCAATCCAGTTAGTGACCCCGTTAGCTCAGTTGGTAGCATGTCTGACTATCAATCCAGTTAGTGACCCCGTTAGCTCAGTTGGTAGCATGTCTGATTATCAATCCAGTTAGTGACCCCGTTAGCTCAGTTGGTAGCATGTCTGACTATCAATCCAGTTAGTGACCCCGTTAGCTCAGTTGGTAGCATATCTGATTATCAATCCAGTTAGTGACCCCGTTAGCTCAGTTGGTAGCATGTCTGACTATCAATCCAGTTAGTGACCCCGTTAGCTCAGTTGGTAGCATGTCTGATTATCAATCCAGTTAGTGACCCCATTAGCTCAGTTGGTAGCATGTCTGACTATCAATCCAGTTAGTGACCCCGTTAGCTCAGTTGGTAGCATGTCTGACTATCAATCCAGTTAGTGACCCCGTTAGCTCAGTTGGTAGCATGTCTGATTATCAATCCAGTTAGTGACCCCGTTAGCTCAGTTGGTAGCATGTCTGACTATCAATCCAGTTAGTGACCCCGTTAGCTCAGTTGGTAGCATGTCTGATTATCAATCCAGTTAGTGACCCCGTTAGCTCAGTTGGTAGCATGTCTGACTATCAATCCAGTTAGTGGACCCCGTTAGCTCAGTTGGTAGCATGTCTGACTATCAATCCAGTTAGTGACCCCGTTAGCTCAGTTGGTAGCATGTCTGATTATCAATCCAGTTAGTGACCCCGTTAGCTCAGTTGGTAGCATGTCTGATTATCAATCCAGTTAGTGACCCCGTTAGCTCAGTTGGTAGCGTGTCTGACTATCAATCCAGTTAGTGACCCCGTTAGCTCAGTTGGTAGCATGTCTGATTATCAATCCAGTTAGTGAACCCCGTTAGCTCAGTTGGTAGCATGTCTGACTATCAATCCAGTTAGTGACCCCGTTAGCTCAGTTGGTAGCATGTCTGACTATCAATCCAGTTAGTGACCCCGTTAGCTCAGTTGGTAGCATGTCTGATTATCAATCCAGTTAGTGACCCCGTTAGCTCAGTGGTAGCATGTCTGATTATCAATCCAGTTAGTGACCCCGTTAGCTCAGTTGGTAGCATGTCTGACTATCAATCCAGTTAGTGACCCCGTTAGCTCAGTTGGTAGCATGTCTGACTATCAATCCAGTTAGTGACCCCGTTAGCTCAGTTGGTAGCATGTCTGATTATCAATCCAGTTAGTGACCCCGTTAGCTCAGTTGGTAGCATGTCTGACTATCAATCCAGTTAGTGACCCCGTTAGCTCAGTTGGTAGCATGTCTGACTATCAATCCAGTTATTGACCCCATTAGCTCAGTTGGTAGCATGTCTGACTATCAATCCAGTTAGTGACCCCGTTAGCTCAGTTGGTAGCATGTCTGACTATCAATCCAGTTATTGACCCCATTAGCTCAGTTGGTAGCATGTCTGACAATCAATCCAGTTAGTGACCCCGTTAGCTCAGTTGGTAGCATGTCTGACTATCAATCCAGTTAGTGACCCCGTTAGCTCAGTTGGTAGCATGTCTGATTATCAATACAGTTAGTGACCCCGTTAGCTCAGTTGGTAGCATGTCTGACTATCAATCCAGTTATGACCCCGTTAGCTCAGTTGGTAGCATGTCTGACTATCAATCCAGTTAGTGACCCCGTTAGCTCAGTTGGTAGCATGTCTGACTATCAATCCAGTTAGTGACCCCGTTAGCTCAGTTGGTAGCATGTCTGACTATCAATCCAGTTAGTGACCCCGTTAGCTCAGTTGTAGCATGTCTGACTATCAATCCAGTTATTGACCCCATTAGCTCAGTTGGTAGCATGTCTGACTATCAATCCAGTTATTGACCCCGTTAGCTCAGTTGGTAGCATGTCTGACTATCAATCCAGTTAGTGACCCCGTTAGCTCAGTTGGTAGCATGTCTGACTATCAATCCAGTTAGTGACCCCATTAGCTCAGTTGGTAGCATGTCTGACTATCAATCCAGTTAGTGACCCCGTTAGCTCAGTTGGTAGCATGTCTGACTATCAATCCAGTTATTGACCCCATTAGCTCAGTTGGTAGCATGTCTGACAATCAATCCAGTTAGTGACCCCGTTAGCTCAGTTGGTAGCATGTCTGACTATCAATCCAGTTAGTGACCCCGTTAGCTCAGTTGGTAGCATGTCTGACTATCAATCCAGTTAGTGACCCCGTTAGCTCAGTTGGTAGCATGTCTGACTATCAATCCAGTTAGTGACCCCGTTAGCTCAGTTGGTAGCATGTCTGATTATCAATCCAGTTAGTGACCCCGTTAGCTCAGTTGGTAGCATGTCTGACTATCAATCCAGTTAGTGACCCCGTTAGCTCAGTTGGTAGCATGTCTGATTATCAATCCAGTTAGTGACCCCATTAGCTCAGTTGGTAGCATGTCTGACTATCAATCCAGTTAGTGACCCCGTTAGCTCAGTTGGTAGCGTGTCTGACTATCAATCCAGTTAGTGACCCCGTTAGCTCAGTTTGGTAGCATGTCTGACTATCAATCCAGTTAGTGACCCCGTTAGCTCAGTTGTAGCATGTCTGACTATCATCCAGTTGACCTTAGCTCAGTTGGTAGCATGTCTGACTATCAATCCAGTTAGTGACCCGTTAGCTCAGTTGGTAGCATGTCTGACTATCAATCCAGTTAGTGACCCCGTTAGCTCAGTTGGTAGCGTGTCTGACTATCAATCCAGTTAGTGACCCCGTTAGCTCAGTTGGTAGCATGTCTGACTATCAATCCAGTTAGTGACCCCGTTAGCTCAGTTGGTAGCATGTCTGACTATCAATCCAGTTAGTGACCCCGTTAGCTCAGTTGGTAGCATGTCTGACTATCAATCCAGTTAGTGACCCCGTTAGCTCAGTTGGTAGCAGTGTCTGACTATCAATCCAGTTAGTGACCCCGTTAGCTCAGTTGGTAGCTGTGTCTGACTATCAATCCAGTTAGTGACCCCGTTAGCTCAGTTGGTAGCGTGTCTGACTATCAATCCAGTTAGTGGACCCCGTTAGCTCAGTTGGGTAGCATGTCTGATTATCAATCCAGTTAGTGACCCCCGTTAGCTCAGTTGGTAGCGGTGTCTGACTATCAATCCAGCTAGTGACCCCGTTAGCTCAGTTGGTAGCATGTCTGACTATCAATCCAGTTATGACCCCGTTAGCTCAGTTGGTAGCATGTCTGACTATCAATCCAGTTAGTGACCCCGTTAGCTCAGTTGGTAGCATGTCTGACTATCAATCCAGTTAGTGACCCCGTTAGCTCAGTTGGTAGCATGTCTGACTATCAATCCAGTTAGTGACCCCGTTAGCTCAGTTGGTAGCATGTCTGACAATCAATCCAGTTAGTGACCCCGTTAGCTCAGTTGGTAGCGTGTCTGACTATCAATCCAGTTAGTGACCCCGTTAGCTCAGTTGGTAGCATGTCTGACATCAATCCAGTAGTGACCCCGTAGCTCAGTTGGTAGCATGTCTGACTATCAATCCAGTTAGTGACCCCGTTAGCTCAGTTGGTAGCATGTCTGACTATCAATCCAGTTATGACCCCGTTAGCTCAGTTGGTAGCATGTCTGACTATCAATCCAGTTAGTGACCCCGTTAGCTCAGTTGGTAGCATGTCTGACTATCAATCCAGTTAGTGACCCCGTTAGCTCAGTTGGTAGCATGTCTGACTATCAATCCAGTTAGTGACCCCGTTAGCTCAGTTGGTAGCATGTCTGACTATCAATCCAGTTAGTGACCCCGTTAGCTCAGTTGGTAGCATGTCTGACTATCAATCCAGTTAGTGACCCCGTTAGCTCAGTTGGTAGCATGTCTGACTATCAATCCAGTAAGTGACCCGTTAGCTCAGTTGGTAGCATGTCTGACTATCAATCCAGTTAGTGACCCCGTTAGCTCAGTTGGTAGCATGTCTGACATCAATCTAGTAAGTGACCCCGTTAGCTCAGTTGGTAGCATGTCTGACTATCAATCCAGTTAGTGACCCCATTAGCTCAGTTGGTAGCATGTCTGACTATCAATCCAGTAGTGACCCGTTAGCTCAGTTGGTAGCATGTCTGACATCAATCCAGTTTAGTGACTCCGTTAGCTCAGTTGGTAGCATGTCTGACAATCAATCCATTAGTGACTCCGTTAGCTCAGTTGGTAGCATGTCTGACTATCAATCCAGTTAGTGACCCCGTTAGCTCAGTTGGTAGCATGTCTGACTATCAATCCAGTTAGTGACCCCGTTAGCTCAGTTGGTAGCATGTCTGACTATCAATCCAGTTAGTGACCCCGTTAGCTCAGTTGGTAGCATGTCTGACAATCAATCTAGTAAGTGACCATGTAAGCTCAGTTGGTAGCATGTCTGACAATCAATCCAGTTAGTGACCCCATTAGCTCAGTTGGTAGCATGTCTGACTATCAATATAGTAAGTGACCACGTTAGCTCAGTTGGTAGCATGTCTGACAATCAATCCATTTAGTGACTCCGTTAGCTCAGTTGGTAGCATGTCTGACAATCAATCCATTTAGTGACTCCGTTAGCTCAGTTGGTAGCATGTCTGACTATCAATCCAGTTAGTGACCCCGTTAGCTCAGTTGGTAGCATGTCTGACATCAATCCATTAGTGACTCCGTTAGCTCAGTTGGTAGCATGTCTGACATCAATCCATTTAGTGACTCCGTTAGCTCAGTTGGTAGCATGTCTGACAATCAATCCAGTTAGTGACCCGTTAGCTCAGTTGGTAGCATGTCTGACTATCAATCCAGTTAGTGACCCCGTTAGCTCAGTTGGTAGCGTGTCTGACTATCAATCCAGTTAGTGACCCGTTAGCTCAGTTGGTAGCATGTCTGACTATCAATCCAGTTAGTGACCCGTTAGCTCAGTTGGTAGCATGTCTGACTATCAATCCAGTTAGTGACCCCATTAGCTCAGTTGGTAGCATGTCTGACTATCAATCCAGTTAGTGACCCCGTTAGCTCAGTTGGTAGCATGTCTGACTATCAATCCAGTTAGTGACCCCTTAGCTCAGTTGGTAGCATGTCTGACTATCAATCCAGTTAGTGACCCGTTAGCTCAGTTGGTAGCATGTCTGACTATCAATCCAGTTAGTGACCCCGTTAGCTCAGTTGGTAGCATGTCTGACTATCAATCCAGTTAGTGACCCCGTTAGCTCAGTTGGTAGCATGTCTGACTATCAATCCAGTTAGTGACCCCGTTAGCTCAGTTGGTAGCATGTCTGATATCAATCCAGTTAGTGACCCCATTAGCTCAGTTGGTAGCATGTCTGACATCAATCCAGTAGTGACCATGTAGCTCAGTTGGTAGCATGTCTGACTATCAATCCAGTTAGTGACCCCGTTAGCTCAGTTGGTAGCATGTCTGACATCAATCCAGTTAGTGACCCCGTTAGCTCAGTTGGTAGCATGTCTGACTATCAATCCAGTTATTGACCCCGTTAGCTCAGTTGGTAGCATGTCTGACAATCAATCCAGTTAGTGACCCCGTTAGCTCAGTTGGTAGCATGTCTGACTATCAATCCAGTTAGTGACCCCGTTAGCTCAGTTGGTAGCGTGTCTGACAATCAATCTAGTAAGTGACCATGTAGCTCAGTTGGTAGCATGTCTGACTATCAATCCAGTTAGTGACCCCGTTAGCTCAGTTGGTAGCATGTCTGACAATCAATCTAGTAAGTGACCATGTAAGCTCAGTTGGTAGCATGTCTGACATCAATCCAGTTAGTGACCCCGTTAGCTCAGTTGGTAGCATGTCTGACTATCAATCCAGTTAGTGACCCCGTTAGCTCAGTTGGTAGCATGTCTGACTATCAATCCAGTTAGTGACCCCGTTAGCTCAGTTGGTAGCATGTCTGATTATCAATCCAGTTAGTGACCCCGTTAGCTCAGTTGGTAGCATGTCTGACATCAATCTAGTAGTGACCATGTAAGCTCAGTTGGTAGCATGTCTGACAATCAATCCAGTTAGTGACCCCGTTAGCTCAGTTGGTAGCATGTCTGACTATCAATCCAGTTAGTGACCCCGTTAGCTCAGTTGGTAGCATGTCTGACAATCAATCCAGTTAGTGACCCCGTTAGCTCAGTTGGTAGCATGTCTGACAATCAATCTAGTAAGTGACCATGTAAGCTCAGTTGGTAGCATGTCTGACATC
>JAPMAH010000023.1:2392125-2465670 GCA_029582155.1 Panopea generosa | reverse complement strand
TTTTTGTATGGGTGTACACAGTCATATGTGTATGGTAATATATACTTAAATATGTATCTCTACATTGCACAATACTTATTACAAATGGTAACCTACCAAAGTTCCTTTTGGTGCTCTCAGCATCTGCTGCAGGACTCTTGGTCAAGACAGAGCCTGGTCACCAGCTGGCAGTGGGGACTCGTCCAAATAAACTTTTCTGTAGGCTGAAAATAAAAAGAGAAATAAAATTGTACTTTTATATATGTGTGTGAACATTCATATAATGTATAATAAATTATATGCTTATCTACACATACATTGTTCTTATCACTAACTACAATCACAAGGGATAAGCTACCAAAATGACTTTCCATGCTGTCGGGGCTTCAAACTTAGAACAGGCTGTGGTACAAGGGAGCTCACAGGGATTTTGAAAATATTTATCAGATCTAACGATCTATTTATCAAATTAAAGATAATATTTAGGCTATGCAATTTAAACAGCACCCACAACCCATGGTGCAGAAATGGAGCATGAATAAGATAAGGGTTAGCCATAATACAGGACAATGTCATCTCAGATTAATACTTAGTGACTGTCAAACCTGTGTAAACTATTTCCTATGTATTATTGATAAGTAAATAATGCAATGCTCAATAAAAATATAAAAAAAAAACAGTTACAATGAACACATTTAAAATTAACATTAAAACTGCATAATAATCATGAAACATTTTACAGTTTAATGTCTCTGATTTTCTTACTTAAGGCATGTCATTTATCTGATGGTCCGCAAGGATGAGAATTGTCCTAAGAAGCGCTTTGCCTCCTTGGTAGTTTATTATATTGCTTGTTCATCTTTGTGGAGTTCATGAACTCTCCAAACATCTCCAAACATGTGGTCTCCAGTGACACAGGACCTGGTGTTGTTGTTGGTGTTGTTCTCAAGCGACACAGGACCTGGTGCTGTTGTTGGTGTTGTTCTCCAGCGACACAGGACCTGGTGTTGTTGGTGTTGGTGGTGTTGGCTGCATGAACTCAATGCCCATTTCATTCTCAACTAGAGGAACATTACTCATTTTTGGCAAAGCTTTCTCAGGTGACATCATGCAGCAAAAATGTGTGGCTAAAAAGAATTAAAGAACAATGTACTTAATTGAATTAAGGTTAATAAAATAATATTATAAGCAATATAAACATTTAAGCTTATAAATAAACATTAAATGGCTTTTGACGGCCTCATGGAATATTTAATTTATTTTTTCAATGCATATCATTTAAAAAAAAGGTTAAAGTCACACAAAGGTCAAGGTCACACTTTAAGGTAAAAATATGAAATTGTATGTCCAGGCTAGTGTGTGTGTGTGTGTGTGTGTGTGTGTGTGTGTGTGTGTGCGTGTGTAGGAGGGGTGGGGTCATTACTGTTAATGCAGCGTTAGAATTCAATGGGTGGGGTGCTATAAATAAGAAACACAGCTCTAATTTTATAAATTAGAGAGGCCTTTTTAATAGCCGGGTATCAAAGGAAAGGTTGTGACTTAGAATATCTCCAAAAATGTGTCAGATGAGAATACCACGTCTAATGAGAAAATTATACAGTGAAAACTTGTCTTAGGACCCATTTAAAACTTGAGCCATTTATTTCTGTGTGATAATGCTCTTTTGGAAAGTAAAATAAAACAAATGCTGCCGTTTCTGATCATAAATAATGCTACATATTCAAACATTGAATGTTTACACTTGAGTTTGTTGGTTTCAACAGTTTGTTTGAATATTTAGCATAATCAATGACATAGCTACAGTAAGTCACTGACATAATCTTTATGCCATCGCGGGCCAACAGACAATCTACCCTACATGCAAAAATATTCATTAAGTCCTGTATATATCAGAGTGTTGCTGGGCATGTTAAAGAATTGTTTGAATATAAATGATAATAAGAATAGGACATGGTTCAAAGATGTCTGCATGTATGAATCCTTCAAATCCCTGTGGAAAGTCTCTCGAAATCACTTGCCTCTTACCACTAAGGTTGTGAGTTCTGGCCCAGTTTTGTCCAAAATTAATGGCAGTTATACTTGGTCATGTTCATGTATCTGACTTACGAGTTTCTTCTCCAACACATGTCTGTGGCATGATACTGCAGTGTGGCAGTGCTTACAATACTGACTCAAGTAGACAGTGCCATGCCATGTGCTTGCAGCATGATATTCCAGCATGGCAGTGCTTACAATATTATCTTAAGTAGACACTGTCATACCATGTGTCTGCAGCATGATACTCCAGCGTGGCAGCGCTTACAATACTGTCTCAAGTAAACACAATCATACCATGTGTCTGCAGCATGATACTCCAGTGTGGCAGCGCTTACAATACTGTCTCAAGTAGACAGTCATACCATGTGTCTTCAGCATGATACTCCAGTGTGGCAGCGCTTACAATACTGCCTCAAGTAGACACTGTCATACCATGTGTCTGCATCATGATACTCCAGTGTGGCAGCGCTTACCATTCTGTCTCATGTAGATATTATCATACCAAGTGTCTGCAGCATGATACTCCAGTGTGGCAGTGCTTACAATACTGTCTCAAGTAGACACTGCCATACCATGTGTCTGCATCATGATGCTCCAGTGTGGCAGTGCTTACAATACTGTCTCAAGTAGACACTATCATACCATGTGTCTGCAGCATGATACTCAAGCGTGGTAGTGCTTACAATACTGTCTCAAGTAGACACTGTCATACCATGTGTCTGCATCATGATACTCCAGTGTGGCAGCGCTTACAATACTGCCTCAAGTAGACACTGTCATACCATGTGTCTGCATCATGATACTCCAGCGTGGTAGTGCTTACAATACTGTCTCAAGTAGACAGTGCCATGCCATGTGCTTGCAGCATGATATTCCAGCATGGCAGTGCTTACAATATTGTCTCAAGTAGACACTGTCATACCATGTGTCTGCAGCATGATACTCCAGCGTGGCAGCGCTTACAATACTGTCTCAAGTAAACACAATCATACCATGTGTCTGCAGCATGATACTCCAGTGTGGCAGCGCTTACAATACTGTCTCAAGTAGACAGTCATACCATGTGTCTGCAGCACGATACTCCAGTGTGGCAGCGCTTACAATACTGTCTCAAGTAGACACAATCATACCATGTGTCTGCATCATGATACTCCAGTGTGGCAGCGCTTACAATACTGTCCCATGTGTCTGCAGCATGATACTCCAGTGTGGCAGCGCTTACAATACTGTCCCATGTGTCTGCATCATGATACCCCAGTGTGGCAGTGCTTACAATACTGTCTCAAGTAGACACTATCATACCATGTGTCTGCAGCATGATACTCCAGTGTGGCAGCGCTTACAATACTGTCCCATGTGTCTGCATCATGATACTCCAGTGTGGCAGCGCTTACAATACTGTCTCAAGTAGACACTATCATACCATGTGTCTGCAGCATGATACTCCAGTGTTGCAGTGCTTACAATACTGTCTCAAGTAAACACAATCATACCATGTGTCTGCAGCATGATACTCAAGTGTGGCAGCGCTTACAATACTGTCCCATGTGTCTGCAGCACGATACTCCAGTGTGGCAGCGCTTACAATACTGTCTCAAGTAGACACTGTCATACCATTTGTCTGCAGCATGATACTCCAGTGTGGAAGCGCTTACAATACTGTCTCAAGTAGACACTGTCATGCCATGTGTCTGCAGCATGATACTCCAGTGTGGCAGCGCTTACAATACTGTCTCAAGTAGACACTGTCGTTATAAGACTGAAAAATTGTTGAAAGTGATACGAAACAATGTACAACGAATTTTTACATTATATATTCATTATCATTATTAATACTGTTATCCATCCATTTACAGTGGTTTACATTCAATCTACATTATATTCCTGTTTTTTAACTTGATAATTAAAGATGAACAATTTTGACTGTGATGATATTTACCACCTGTACCTTTATTAAATATCAATGTCTCATTTATATATTATTTGTAACAGTACTTCTATATTATCTATACATGATTTACAAATGCCACATTTCATATATTACACTGGTGATGTTTATATTTGTGTCGTAATAAAGATCAATTAACATTTAATTGTTTGTGTTCTTATTTCCTTTTCCACTTGTTTCATGCACTTGCAATTTATCATATATATCATCTATTTTAAATTATTTAATATATTACAAAGATGTTCATCTTATTTGGTTGTAGAAAAAATGAGATTTGTGCATTTTTATCGTTTATTTTATATATATTTTTTTCATTTACAGAATCTAACAAATTTTTAAACTTAATTCAGCATTTTCTTAAGGGCGTCAATGAATTTCATTTGACCAATTTCATTTAAGTGTATGAAGTCCTGTTCGTAACCCTTTGGGAATCGTATGTCATTAAGTCCGAGCATCTTCAAGTTTTGCCTTGATATAAGTTTACTGACCTTGTGTCATAAGGCATTCAACAACTTTTTTGTAAGATTGTTTTTACACGCCGTCCCCTTTCACTTTGTCACAAGTTGACAAAGATTTCTTCACATCCATTCTGGCTGATAATGGACATAACTTCTGTAATTCTCATTACAATCTCCGACGGTGATGATACAGAGTTAATATCATTTCCTCCGATACAAATAAAGCAGACGTCTGGATCGAATTCTTGAAATTGCTGCAGTAGATGATGGTTATGTTTATGTGCTGTCATCCAACCTTGGTAAAAAAAAAAAAATTCGTCCTGCAATCTGAAAATATAGAAATATGTTATAACATTGCAATAATATATTATGGAACAAATTGAGAAGTGCATAAGTGTTATAATAAATTATCCTTTAAATACTATCTTAATGTCATAGAAGTAAATCTAACTTTTAATATGATAATCTTGTTCCAATTTGGTTTACATAGAATTATCTAAAGATTTTATTGTTTTTATACATATATTATAAACGTTACAAACCTCCAAATCAAAGTTGCAGAATCTCCCAAGTCAGCTGATATAACAATCACCAAATAAAGCAAGTTTATGTTCCATGATCATTGATTTCTATGGTGAATACAATATATCGAATGTTTAACATCTTAATATTATTGCCTTTTATAATTGATGATATCAAGATATGTCAGTGTGTTTGTACTTTACAATGGTGATAAATGCCAAACGCGCATCCAAAAATTATACTTAACATCTAAGTGAAACATTTTATTTATTGATGATGTTTTCATATTAATGATTAGCACTGATCATTCATTCAGACAATAAGATAAAACAAACTATTTACAAGATTCTATACACATTTGCACAGAAAACATTTAGGATTACACATTTTTCATCCATTTGATCAAATTGCTTTGAAATACCATAACTGTGACGTTTTTTCTTGAATGTGATTTGTATGTTGATAAAATGTAAACAACATAATTATTTGGCAAAAGGGGGCAGCCTTCCCACAGCCCATCACAGCAAGCCGGCAATTCATGTTGAGGCAACCATGATCAGGCAGTGAGGCTTGCTGTCACCGAGGGAGGCAGTTACAGTGAACTGCTGACAGTTGCAGTGAACTGCGACAGTTACAGTGAACTGTGGGTATGTCGCAAGGGTGCGTCTGCAGGCAGTTACAGTGAACTGTGGGTATGTCGCAAGGGTGCATCTGCAGGCAGTTACAGTGAACTGTGGGTATGTCGCAAGGGTGCGTCTGCAGGCAGTTACAGTGAACTGTGACAGTTACAGTGAACTGCGGTCTGACACGAAGGTGCGTAGGCAGTCATGGCCGAAGGTGTACCGACTATGTATGTATAACCCGAGCCATTACTAGACACAAATGAAGTGGGAGGTTGAACATGATTAAATGACAAAACCGAAGATAAGAGCCAACAGGACAAGTGTGTTCAGACTAGTTAAAATGCAGCATGACGTCGGAATAAGCATGTAATGTTTGCAATAGGATGAGAGAAGAGCCCCCAAAGAGTAACCAATAGTAAAGAACATTAGTATAAAGCATGTTAAATATTGTTTGAGAGAACAGAAAACAACCAGAAGATTCATATACATGTATGATTTGTTTTTTTTTCATTACTTATATTGTAAATATAAAATTGGTAATGTTTGTCAAAATGTTTTGCATATTTTACACTGCGAAAGCATTGCTGACTTAAGACACCCAACTGAGATTAAGCATATTGTTAAAGTTAGCCAGACAGTGTCACGGTTTGTAATCAAAGTTTGTGTCTCGCACTGTTCATGTTATTGTACGTTGTATCACGTTCTAAATGTGGTCTGCTACTGTGGTATTAATCCCGTTGTTCTACAACTGTGTGAGGAAGTTACTGGAACCAGGAGTCTTCATATGATATGATTGGCGCCTACGATACAAGCAAATAGAAATACACGGTTGATCTATTTAATAAATGAGAAATGGCAGCGAAAACTCACCATATTGATTTAACTACATATGCATATATACGCGTTATCATGTACGTTATACATTAAATCAAAGTAAAATATGACTACGAACACTCGCCATATTCATATGTATGCCTATACGTGCTTCTACATATTTGATATATTTAAATAAAGTAGAATATGGCTGTGAACACTCGCCATATTCGTGAATTGTATCTGCTTGTGCCTAGATACGCATTTCTGCAGACTTGATATTTTTAAACAAAGTAGAATATGACTACAAACACTCGCCATATTCATGAGTGGTAACTGTTTATGCCTAGATACGCATTTCTATAGACTTGATACATTAAATAAATGTAGAATATGACAGCTAACACTCACCATATTAATGAGTTTAACTATATAACCAATACCACAGACTTGATACTAGATTGAATCAAAATAGAATATGACTACAATCACTCGACATATTCATAGTTCATATCTTAGTACTCATATTAAAGGTTTTACCAACTTTATATATATTTAATAGAATGAGAATATTTGTAGGTTATATACATATAGCCCAGTCAGCCTATGAGATATTTTGGCTTAACGTCAAACTAATTGCAAAAGAATTATTTCCTGGTTACACAACTGATGATAAACTGCATCTGCTGCCGGCAAGTCGCTTACACATTCAAGCCGTGCCCAAACATCGTTCGCCAACTCATCACCTCAATCTCTGCATAGTTTGAAAATGCAAGATTGAAAGTCTAAAGTCCTTACAGGGAACACGTCAATGCCACGCTTTTTGTCAGATAGTTTTGCAAATTGGTCACAAAACATGCACCGTTTGCTAAAGCTGAATTGTTCAGTTTTTGATCTTAGAGTTTGTGATCGGTTCTACCAGAGTTTTCCTACCTTTTTCAATCACATTAGGATTACAATAGTTTTTCCCACAATGGGTATGTACTAATTGTCCAGGAATAGTACATATAGTGTCACCTTGCTCTTCGCTTGCATTATTAATGCCACTACATCCTTTCAGTCTTAACATTACAATGGCATCTCCATTATGTTAGTCTTCACAACACAGTGCACAGGATTCCGCCATTCTGGAAAGTTATTTCATGTAAAACAAATACTCATTTCTTACATATTGTTCTATATTTAAATCTTCCCACAAAAACCAACATAACAACACATCGTCTGCAATGAAGTTTTTTTTAAATTTTTATCATATAAAAGCCTGGCATTTAAATCTACAATAATATATTAAAATATTTCAATCATGAAAAACATTTAAATAATCACATCTTACGTATCTAAATCCGACTTCTCTTATGTTTGTTGACATTTTCATTTCAATACAGTAGCTAGAGAACAGTCAATTACGTCATGAAACGTCACGATATGCATGCGTTCATCTTTCAGCGTTATGCTACGGTGGCTTGTAAGCGCCAGTAAAATTTGACAAAAAATAGAGATTTTTAAATCGAAATAAACCGTATATTCGTAGATTTTTCTAGACTTTTTATATGTTGATCACAGGATAAAGTTCAACATTATTTATGCGAAACCATTTCTTTTGCAATTAGTTTTAGGTATATTAACAGACTAACTGGACTAATACTCGCGGTTCTACCGACTTAATTGATTGAATAGAAACAATACACCGAAATGTGGTAAATGCTCCAATGCGCATCGGCTATCACATCTGCATCTGTTCTGATGTATTTTACAAAACAACCCGATGACCACCTGCCTAAGGTTTTAATTAGATGATCTGGAATCTCTGCCTTGGCTACTGTTGCGGCTGCCCAAATTTTGAAGCTATGGCAGGAGTACAAGTCTGGATCAACACCTAATTGTCTGAGGATTGACTTAATAGTATTAATGAAGGGCTCATGTTGTAGCACAAGACCCTTACTGGTGATAAAGAGAGGATCTGTCGTTTGAGCTCCTGCATTCATGTGTAGTTGTACATAATCGAACATGTGTTTAACAGGGCATTCCTGTGTCTTAGTGGTGTTAACAGGCACCTGTACACCAGTGTGTCTGTACACCGGTGCGAAACACGTCTGCTTTTAATTTTTTCAGCATTAGAGTGCAACAAGATGACGATTGTGTCTTTTTTTAACTGGATGTCTTGCAGTTTGATCTGTCCTGACAGATTAGAATGTTGGCTACTAGAAGGGATATTCCCCGCATTGTAAAAATACAAAAAATGCCATGCTACAAACTGCTGTTAGCACAAGGCCGTTTCAGATAAATATTGTTTGATTGTGTCATGGCGTTAGCCTCTTTCTGTACAGAAAGCAACAAAGTATATTAAGTTTGTTCAGAAATGTGTGGTGGACGGTGGTTATGATCTGGCCATAATGAGTGTTGCTCCAAAAACAATTTAAATAACTTATATGCTGAATCATACAAAGCCAATGTTCCTTTTGCAAGTGCTGCATCCCAGAGGTTGGAGACTGTTTTGTCCAAGTATGATAAAGTTCCGCAAGAGGAGGTACCTTGGTTGGGAGTAGATCCGCTTGAGGTGCCAAACTCTGGAAGCGTCTTATCTGGGAATTAGAAAGACAGTCGCTAAGAATTTTGTGCTTTTATCATGAATTAAATTTAATGCAAAAAATACAAGAGTTTTCAAACTGTTTAAAAAGGTGGAAGAGACACAATTTATCAATTATTGGAAAAATAACTGTTATCAAAACATTTGCACTATCAAAACTTATATACCCTCTTACAGTCTTAGAATTTCCAAAGCCAGAATTAATTAATGTAATCAATAAAAGTATGTATGATTATTTATGGGACAGTAAACCGGACAAAATTAGTCGAAAAACCATTATACAAGACTACGAAAATGGGGGTCTAAAAATGATCGATGTAAATATGTTTATAAAATCAATAAAAGTGGGATGGGTCAAAAGAATAATAGATAATGAAAATGATGGGGATTGGAAACATTATACATTAACAAATTAGAAAAGTTAGGGGGACAATTAATATTTGTATAATTCAAATGAGTATGAATATTCTGAAACACAAAACCACAAGATTCCCAGTTTTTTATTAGAAATATTACAATCATGGTCAAGTATAAATTTTGAAAATAAACCAGAAACATTAAACAACCAGATATTATGGAACAATTTGTTCCTTAAAAAACAAAAACAAAAACAAAAACAAAACTTTATTTTATAAAGAATGGCATTCAAGAGATATCAAGTACATCAAACAACTATTTGATAGACAAAAATCATTCTATACTTTTCAATTTGTTAAAGCAAAATACCTACTAAATAATTCAGATTTTTTAAAATATTATACTCTAATTGAAAGCATTCCAAAGGTATGGAAACAAAATTTAAAACCAAAGAATACAGCTGACAATAATGAAGAAATAAATTTATTGCAATAAATCAGAAACCATAAAAGTCCAAATAAACTTTTATATAATAGACAACTAAGAAACATATGAAAACATATTATAATCAAACCTCATATTAAATGGGAATTAGAAGATGCGAACATAAATTGGAAAGTTGTACACACCTTACCTTTTAAATCACTAATAGATACAAAATTACGCGCTTTCCAATACAAATATATAATGCGAATTATACCTAACAACAAATTTTTGTATAAATGCAACATATGTAATACAAGTTTATGTGAATTTTGTGCTATGCATGTTGAAACAAACATACACCTATTTTGGAATGTCAATTTTCTAGAGCCTTCTGGACATATCTTGAAGTATATCTTAATGAAAATAGTTAACAATAAAGTTAAATTATATGGTAATATCTCTTGGTTGTACTGAATGGAACAGTTATTCAAATTTGTTAAATACTATATTGATATATGCTAAATATTTCATTTACAAAAACAAATATGCAAAAACAATTCCCATGTTTATTAATTTTAAAAAATATTTAAAATACATAGAAAATATAGAAAGAATAATAGCAACAGCAAAAGAAAAATTTGGACAACATAACGGCAAATGGGACAAATTACAACTATAAATTAATGACAACAACATACTGATTCCAGACTTGGAGTATTAATCTCTTCTTCTCTTTATCTTAACCCTCCTACTCTTATCTACTACTCTTTCTTTACACTCTATTTAAGCGAACTTATTTTTCATTTAATACATAGAAATATGTCTTATTTATTTAACACATTGTGGCATTGTCTCATTAAAAGAAAGTTAATATATAAGTAGAATGCAAAACCCAAAAATAATTACTAAGTGTTTGTTTGTTGTTGATTTTTTGCTGTTTTTTTTTTTAATAACTTATTATTAGAAAGAAATTTCATTATTGTGAACAGTTTAAATATTCATTATAAAAATATATATAGATAGTCTGAATGTACTTGTTAATATATAGGTTGTAAATCTCAACAAGTCAGTATAGTATAATAGTTTACTCTAATCTTCTTCTATTGTGTTTTGGACAATATGTTGCTATGAACATATGTGTATGTGTATTATGAGAAATAAAATAGTAAAAGAGAAAAAAAAAAGAATATTGTGCTTTCCTATATGTTTAGCATTGATAATAAAGTTGCCTTTCGCTGCACACAATGTTAAGTCTCCGCATTTATTTCATGATTGAAGGGGATTTGCTCCGGCCTTTAGATATAATAGCCACGGTGGCAGTATTGTCGCAATGGAAAACTATTCATTTTTTTAACCACATATTTTGCCGTAAAACCACGCTTGCCACAATAGTGACAAGTTTCAGAAATGCAATTGACATATCAGTGTCTCCCAGTTTACGGAGATCTTCTGGCCATGGTTCTAAAAACCATTTTCCCTGGTAGTATCCACCGAAGCCATAGCTGCCACTAGCATCTGTAAACAGCCGCATATCTGCAGGTTCCGTAGAAAAATGAGACACCATTCCAGCCATCTAAAACCTTTATCCACATGTTGATGTCGGAGCAGCATTCTTTGTTGAGTTTGTTGTGGTGGTGACCATGCCAGGCTTAGCAAATAGGAAACAAAACTTCTACCAGGAATGACTAGTCCAGAAACAAAGTTTAAACATCCCAAGACACTGAGAAGTTCACGTTTTGAAATAGAATCTTTTGTGCGAATGTCACTTCGGATATTCTTTATTCTACTGATTTTTCCCTCTGGTAAGGCAGCTTTTATTTCTTTCGAGTCGAGTTATACCTAAGAAAATCATTACAGTATCTGGGCAAAATGTTTTCTCTGGATGAAAAGGTATGTTCAATCCGCCAAAATTATGAGTTAATAGAGCCATATTCCAGTGTCCATCACACAGCACAGGCGTAACTGACAGGAAATCGTCAAGTTACTAAGATACAGCAAGTGTGGAATGTTGTAATTATTTATAGCGATCCAATGGATTGCTTCTGACAGTAATGTGAAGATTGTTGGGCTACTATGAGACTATGAGACCCAAAACAGACTTTTGAAAAAATAAAACTTTACCACACCTTTTAATGACAGCAATGGCATCTTCTACATGTACATATGACCTGGAAAATTAATTTTTGTTGATTAAACTATTAACACTAGCATGTTCACTATTGTTATGTGGAGCACTCAAATCAACGCAAAGTCTTTGCTAGAATATTAATGTTCTGCTAAACTTATAGGTTTGTCAAATGGGCCATACAGATAATCTTTTGAAAGTTCTTTTTCAACGAGTTCAATCACAATTCTTGGTTGGATGTTTTTGTGCAGATTGTAAGTTCTTACATTGATATATTTTTGTTGGTAAGTTTTGAAGCCCTGTATCGAAACCATAGCGATGACCATTCATGAGTTTAGATACATATTGCCTGTCTGGGTGATTTTGCAATTCTTAGTTAAAATATCAATGTAAATGGGTGTTGTAGCAAGAAGATCTGAATTCTTTCTAGGTCAATGCTTCAGCGTTGATATCACTGGATTTGCCATTGAAGTTTTTCTGTTGCTGCATTCTATGGCAGAGTGATTGGCAGACTTGCAGGTGTCGCATACGTGAAGAATATTTGTGTTCTTGTGGGTGAAGTTGCAACCCATACCATTAAGATTGTTGCATATCTCTTTCCCAAGGTGAAATGACCAGTTTCTGCCATGTTTGTCCATATGGGAACGGTTGGACTGATTAGTGGAGGAAGCCAATACAATTGTTGTTTGATACCGTGTTTTTCTTTACTGTTCCAAGCTGCCGAGAAACTTGCATTTGCAGGGTAGAAAGAAGTTGCATGATGGGTGCTTCGGCAAGTTTCACATATTGTTGACCGCTGACCCGAGAAAGTTGTCATGAATACCCAAGTGTCACAGGATGACCAGTCCACAGGCATTTTCTGGAGTTCATATTGCTCGGCTTTTCTAGAAAAACCAGTGTGATAGTCATAAAAATGGTTGCCGCCATATAATCTAAATATACCGTCTATCATATCCCCATAAGTGTCTAATTCCTTACGTCGGTACGGTTCCACCTCACAGATGACATTTTTTAATTTAGAAAAGGCATATCTAAACTCATGAATGTTCAAACTCCAGTGTAACCTGGCATCTGTTGACCTGATCACCACCTGACCATTCTGGTCAATAACTTCTGGTCTCACTGGCAGTCTCCATACCAGGAATCAAAAGAAGGGCAAAGTTGATGTATCTATGTGCTAGAATGTTGTTTCTTAATTTCTGTGGGATGATGTTCACTTCTGGTAGCTCATCAACGCACAATTTGACGCACAGCTGGGTTCGTCACATTTCATCCCTCCAACTGCACTGCAGAGGGGTGCACGTTATCAGAACGAGGCTAGGGATGCAGGCACCTGATTTGCCTTGGTAAGTTCTCAGACAGAGTCCTAGACAAAATCCTGGCCAGACGCTTAGGGTGCTGCAAGTTGTCCGCATGTGGCTGTTGAAAAACAGACATCAGATATGCCATAGTTGGTAACACAGGTTGTGGTACCCGTCTCACTATACAGTTATGCCCCCTTTGAGCCACGGTTATATGATTCTTACGCCAGAAAAAAAAATACTGCGTTATTCAGTTTGGTATATTTTGAAAGTGGTTTAAAGAAATTTTGATTTTTTTTTCAGATGTGTATAATGAAGTCTTGGCTCAAATATACAGAGATGAGACTCCACTGGATCCACAGGAACTGAGTTTTATTTGATTTTAGGAGGCGGATGGATGAATTTTGGGACAAGCATGGACTGCTTTTTAATAAAAAGTGAAGTGACAGACTCCACTGAATTAAAAAAAAAAAGCGTGTCCAAAATGCCAGTTAATGTGCATTTTTAGGTAGAAATACATTCGTTCTCTGGAAAGAAACCACTTTTAAAAAAATTGTATGTGTTTTTAAAAAAAATGAAACAGGCAGACACTGTTTTATATAGATTATATAGTGGAATCTTACTGTGTAGTGAGACCTACAGATGCTACATTTGTTGGACCCTTCAAAACACAGCTGAACATAATTCAACCTCTACTTTATCCGAGTTATTGCCAAACTTCCTTATTGCAATATTTGGGTGGAGATAAGGCTTCAACCCTTGACCTGTGGGAGGCAAGTCACTTTCATAGATCATTCAATTTCTATAATAAATTATGTTGTATGGTGTTTAGCGTCGCTTTCAACAATTTTTCAGTCATATCGCAACGGTGTCTACTTGAGACAGTATTCTTAGTGCTGTCACACTGGAGTATCATGCTGCAGACACATAGTATGATAACTCACCCAGTCACATTATACTGACACCGGGCGGACCAGACCTAGAACTCTCCACTATAATAAAGATCCATCCAGATAAATAACAAACCAGATTTTTAAATATAATATTGCTAAGTTATATAAACATTAATTTATCATTCTCGGCATTGGCTGATTTTCTTTCCTAAGTAAGGAATCCTCAGAAGTCCCGACAGGTGTAAGGTCAAAGATCACTAACCTCTCACCAATCAGATCACTAACCAATTAGAACCTGGGTTCCAGTCCAACTCTGTCAAAAAACTTTATGTGAGAAGATTTGCTGGTTACTTGTGGGAGGATGGCGGCTCTACTCAGGAGGTTTTCTTCAACCAATAAAACTGGTTGCCATATATAACCTTTAATGTGTTGAAAATAGGTTTAAACCACATTTAAAATTTCCCATGTCGACCTGTAGGATTAAATATGTCAGCCACTAAGAAGACACATGAAGCCTACATTATGGAAAGAATATATGCCTGTGAAGATTCAACAGATCCTACACATTGTCAGATGGTGTAAATATAGTCTCTTCATCACATTAGATTGCATCAATATGTCTGTATCCAAACTAGTCATTACAACGTGACCTTGAAAAATATAAAAAAAAATAACTTTGAAACAATTAAATATACAATTCAGTTAGACAATAAATAAGATTACATTTACTTTTTAGCCTGGCCAAGTTAGCTCAGTCAGTAGCATGTCTGACTGTCAATTATGCATTTGAATCCCCACCAAGCCACAGTCTCCAAGATGACTGATATACAAAATTGTGTTTCATTGTCATTCATCCCTCACTGCTGATTCAAGAAGAAGATGGGTGTGCTTAAGTACTGGTTAACCTTTCAGAATCCCAGGAAACAGAGGTCAGTTAAATCATCTGTTAGTCCTCAATGTCACTTAAACTGTTTATACGTTGGAACTTCCAAAAAAAATTCCTTCTTTTTACTCAAACACTCTTCCAAAACCTAAATTAATATTAATTTCCCTGAATACTTTTTCCCTGCCATTAACCTCTTCCTTCAAGATACCTGTAATGACCTTGACCTTCACCTGTCTGTTCTCTTGTAGGGAAATCTCAGGTCACATGATAGTTAAATAAAATTATGAAATATACAACATAGCGGTTTAGGTGGCCTCTATACATATTGAGAAACAGTCCTGTCAGAGATCCACTGTCCACAAGAGGAATGTTCAATGTAGTAATAAATCTAGACGAGTCCATCAACTGCTTTGTTTCGGCCAACAGCTCCTTAAATTCTTTTTTGTCTTGACTTCAGAGATTTTCTCTGAATAAACACAAGTTATTTTTCTCATTATTTTTATTTTTACTATTTTATCAATTTGCATGTCTCCAGTACGTCTGGCGCAATTAATGCTTTGAAATGGCTGATGTACTTTCTGAATGATTATTCTATGCACTTAGTTTCACTTCAAAACCTTGTCTTTACCTTTTATTTCTGCTTCCAAATAAACTTCATTGTTTGTAGATATATTTACCTGGCTGATTTATAATCTGTATGTACACACATGGCAGCTTCCCAGGTGACACTGTCCAAATATCTAATTACTGTACAGCTAGCTGCTGCCTGTTCCTGTATGGGGATAAGTAGATAAGATAAACAATAATATTGTCAAATGTTTCTGAAAGAGCTAGAAAGTAGTTTATTTTGTGATGAAAGAATATCAGGAAATATGCTTAACATACGAAATGGTTAAAAACACTCATTAAAAGACATAAAAAGTCACAGTCCAAGAAAGTTTGGGAATGTGACAACCGCTATAATAGACTGTCACACTGGTAAATGTAAGAATGTTGCATGTTTTCAATGTGTTGCAGGAGCAAGCCACCAGTCTTCATAGTGTAAAACCAGTTTATGCCAAAATGCATGTGAAATCCTCTTGAGTCTACTTTTAACGCAGCACATCTGACTGTTAATCCAGGGACTGAGAGTTGGAATCCTGTCCAGTCTGTTTGATGATTAATATATGACATTGTGTCTCATGGTCATTTGTCTCCCACCACTGATTCAACTGAGAAAGTTATCAGTTACTTGTGGAGATGGATGTGCTCAAGTACTGGTTAACTTTCTGGAATATCAGGAAAGAGTAGTTAGGTTATGTAATCGTAAAAATTATGCAAAATATTCAAATAAAACCAACATTGAAACAGTACTGGGTGTTGTTTTTGAAAAGTGATCATGTTAAACCTGGGATTGAACTTGTGACCTCTGGCATGAATGTCTAACAACATATCTAGTGCACCACTTAAAACTCATGTGTTTAAACAATAAATCAAGTAAGTGGACTGAACTAGTACACTTTGTGTTCAGTTTCTAGATTTAAGTATGTGTAAGCTGTCAATCTCAACTGAATGAATCTCTGCTCTTAGTATATGCTTCTGATGTGTATTTCAATATATATCTAAATACAGCTATTAATAAATATGATTTGTTATGAAAATTTGTACCACCATATATATTAGAAAACAACTCTACCAGTCTGTACTCCAGCTTTGTTTGAATACAGTCAAACCTGTGTTAGAGGTCACCTCTATTAAGCAACCACTTGTCTTAAACAGCCACATTTTCTATTTACCATTTTAATCAAATTAGTTTTAATCAACCTGTATTAAGCAGGCACCTGCCTTAAAGGGTTACTTCTGATTTTTATCTTGAGTGGCTGCTTAAGACAGAGTTGACTATAGTTAAAAAAAAGCACCTGTTTCGTGTATAATATTTAGGTACTGTCTATTCCTGTATGTTGCTTACCTCCTGTAGATAGAAATAATGGAAGAAGAAGGCAGCCAAGGACTGAGGAAACAAAAATTGGAGTGAAAATAAGACGTGTTTCAAAATAAAATCATTACATTATATTCTGAACATACATGTTTTTTCAAAAAGGTTACAATACATTAAGAATTTTTTAAATACAGTAATGTTACTGAGTGCAAGGGCAATAACTCTGTATGAATTAAGTCAGTGTCACAAATTTGAGTCATGCACATCTACACTCATCTATGGTTGATGTTGATCATATGTGCAAAATTTCAAGTCTGTATCATGAAACCTTTAGAAGAAGTTCTCCATTAGAACTGCAATATTGTAAATATGGAAATTTGCAAGGGCAATAACTCTGCATGGAATCAATTAAACGTTTCACACATTAACACTTCATGGTGATTATGTATGTGAAGTTTCCTGACATTTCGAAAGATCGATTAACATCGCGATTAATTTATAATAGGTTTTTCTATGGGCCTGAAAAAGGATAGAGTGAATCGTCTGTCTTTGTCAGTCATGTTGGTATTTTGGCCTAGGTGAGTTTGATTAGCTGCTCGACTTAATTTTAATCAAATCAAATTTCGATCGATGAATAAAAATCCTTGTTTACTTAGAAAAGAAAAATTAAAAAATGTTTGAAACAATCTTGATTGTTTTCAAAAACAAATACACATTACAGTTATTATCTCTAAATGTTTGACAGTTTGCAGGTTTCTTTTCTGTTTATTGAGAACACTTAAAAAATATTCTATTTATTACTTTTTGGATTTCTCAGATTCAATTTGGTGGGCCACATTTATTAGGGTGGTGAGAGTTTATTCGTGGGGAAGACAGAATCTATATATACATTGTACATACCAACAGTAAATATGTAAAAACAGTAGCTCGTCCACCACCACGTTCACCACCAGATTTCACCAAGATCATCAAAACTATGTAAAACAATAAAAAGATAACTGTTGACTGTTGAGACATTCTTGTACATCAAATTATTCTCAATTACCTTCTTACCAAACTTACTTAAAAAAACATATGACCAACCCAATTACATTTGAGCTACCCAATGTACCCAGTATATAGAATCAAGTGATTCACAGCAGCACAAAGCCCTGGTGTCAATAGTGCTGGTTGTACCAGTGACATATATATATATGTCACTGGTTGTACCCAAGAGACAAGTAGAATAGCTTGTATGCATTTTATTTTTACATCTTAAATTGTTTGTATATTTAATATATGTATTAATAGAGGGACTCATGGAAGATTAGTTTGTAACTAAATGTGTTACCTTCTGTAAATATAGACTATTACTGGTATTATCATTATTATAAATCAAGCTCCATGTAGATAGGATTTTAACTTTGAAATAGTCAATACATATTTGGTTTTGACAAAATATTGACATTGAATATACGAGTATCAGCAGTAAATCAGACAGCAGCAACACATTGTGCAGAGGCACGTTCACTGTGTCTTCCTTTGTTACATTGACAGTATGTAGGTGGAGTTCTATGGAGTGCTGGTCACCTTGCTCAGGCTCAAGATACAAGCTGGAAGAAAAAAAAAATTCTTGATATAGAACTCAATAAAAATGTCATGCCTCTGTATAAATTAAGGACAATGATAATAAGAGAGAGCGGCCTTAGAAGCAAGTACATAAAATTTCAGTTGCCAAGAGTAACTGTTTAAACTTAACATATAATTTTTATTAACAATGACTACCCGGTATACTTCCACAACAGTTGATCTGCAAGGATATCTCCGATCACTGTGATTAAGTTTGATCATGAAGTTAGAAAAAATGGTAGCACGACCTCAAGCATTTATATTGAATCAAGGCTCTAATGTTTGTCATTTTTCGGGGCCGAAATTCTGACCCATTCCCAATGGCAAATAGTATCTTTTTTATTATCATTAATAAGGTTGTCTTCTACAAAGAATCATATTTTTTATATATTTAATCAAGGAATTATATAGAGAAGGAAAGGTAACTAATTGATATTTTGTTAAACATTTGCATATTCATGCAAAATACTGTTTTCTTAATTTCCATTCATCTCAGGAAAACAAATCAAAATTCTTACATCACAGAATAAAATTCTCATCAAAACAACCCCATTCCCAGCAATTTGTGTTTAAAATTATTCAAGTATTTCTGATTTCAAAATTTGTATGCTGCAGCTAAAATAACAACAAATTATGAGAAAATTTACATCAAACATCATTATCTTTAATTCAAGATCATTTTTTGTGATCGAAACATTTTAAATCATCTAAGATTACATACAACTTACATTTTTATGTACAAGAAATTAGTTGCCTGTAAATTATGGATGATTTACTAACTGGTTATTCCTTTGTGTTCAACATTTAGTCAGGAGATCCAAGTTTCCTATCCTTCTTTATAAGGTCTTGATAATTAATATATATATATTTGGCTGTCCTTCAAAAATAAATTGTTTGCTGTGCTCCTACATACTCACTCAAAATTAAAGTGACGTGTACCCAAATTTTTTTGACTTTTTTTCTCATGATTTTGTCCATTTTTCTTTACAACGCCTAGGAAAATCAAAATTTAGCAAACAAATTAGCTTAGTTCCTACTTACCCACATGAAAAATACAGCAAACAATTTTTTTTTTCAAGGATGGCCTTACACATAAATGTTATGTGTATTAAAGGATCAGGAGTCATGTTATTTTCCCAATTTCGTTAAAAATAATGCTAATTATCCCAAAGCCAGGGGCCTCGACCCCATTCCCAAAAATGCAAGTAAGAGCCCTGAGAAGGATAAGAAGCTTGCATCTCTCTACTAAATGTTTATAAATGAATAATGTGAATAATAAATATCATGGCAAATTAATAATTCAAATTTCACAGGCAACTGATTACTAAATGAAAGGTGCCTGTACCCTTAGATGTTTTATACTGTTTTAAACATGCAAAATGATCTTGAATTTAAAATAATGCAGTTTGATGTGAAATGTCAAGTATTTCCCTCAATTTGATGGGAATGGTCTCATTTTGTAGAGACATGGAACACATTATCCATAGCCACCTGATGACCTTCTTTGAGAAGAACAGTATAATGTCAGAGAGACATGGTTTTAGGAAGAAGAGGTCCTGTGAAACCCAACTTATCGTCACCCTCCAGGACATAGCATCAGGCCTCACAGTAAACAGCAGCTGGATGTTATACTCCATGACTTCAGCGAAGCTTTTGATAAAGTCACTTATAAACTGCCAAGACCGTGGAGTGAATCAGTCCTTGAATGCCAATCTTCCTCATCAGTCCCTGTCACTTCAGGTGTTCCTCAAAGAACAGTCATGGGTCCACTACTATTCTTGGTTTATATTAATGACTTACCGTCAAGAGTTAGGTCCAGGGTCAGCCTTTTTGCTGATGACAGCATGCTGTACTGCATCATCAACACCGACGAAGACACAAAGAAGTTGCAGGTAGACCTAGACCACCTTCAGCAAAAGGAAGATGACTGGCAGATGGTCTTTAACCCAGACAAGTGCAAGGTTTTGACTAACCAATAAGAGGCGTTTTATTCCTGCCACCTACTCGATTCATGGCCACTAGCTGCAGCTGACCACAAAATTCAAATATATCTGAGTTACCATAGACAGCAAGCTGTCAAGGAACCCACACATAGACTCCATAGCGAAGAAGGCTAATACCACAACATTCTTTGAATAAATCGTTCCTCTTGCTTCAAGGAAGTCAAGGCCACCACCTACAAATCACTAGTACGGCCACAACATGAATACGCGTCCACTGTACGGGACCCTACAAAACCTTGGTCCGCCCCCAGTTAGAGTATGCAAGTACAATTTTTGACCCCAACACCAGGTCCAATATTGACAAACTTGAAAGAGTTCAGAGACGTGCAGCACGCTGGACCATATATGATTATTCCCATTACTCCAGTGTTACTAACATGTTAGAAAGACTGGGTTTGAGAACCTTAGAGCAGCGCCGGGCAGATTGGCATTTATGCCTCCTTTACAAAATTGTTCATGAGTTGGTCGCCATCTCTATACCTCATTACTTTGAAGCTAACCACCGGATATCAAGGTATTTTCACTCTATGTCTTTCAAACAGAATCATACTAGGGTTGATTACTACAAGTATTCATTCTTTCCCCTTACTATAGTACAGTGGAACTCGTTACCTGCAGATGTACTCCTGCAAGACTTTGATTCATTCAAGCTTGCAGTTAGCAAGCTAAACCAGCACACTAAACCATGAGCATTTTGAGTTTGTTTTTAATCTTCTTTTATCTTGTCGCATTGTTTAAACACCTTTACACTATTTTTACCCTTAGCCTTATTATGCTTTACTTTTTCTTGTTCTATTAAATATAAGACACGACGCGCAGCTGCCCGATTATGCCTGTGAAGGCGTGTGGCAAAATATAAAGATAGATACCAGATTGACTTTGACAACCAGTGTCAGTGTGACGAACCCTGTAGAAATAACGAGTGATTGATTTTAAGAATCGTTCATTGATGCAGAGGTTTTGTTCCCAGAGTAACCATTTTTCGTGGTAACAAGACTGGCTTGTACCTGTCAAAACCATCATGAGAGACAGTGTTTTGGTATAAAATCTAAGCTCTTATTTAGCATATCAAACTTAATTATTCTTGTGAAAAAGAAATTAAAATTATCTATTTTTGAAAGTTTTCCGATATCTTGAACTACCGAGAATTGTAATTTTTCCAACTTCCGGTTGTGAAATCTTGATATTTTTTGTCCTTACCTAATGTCCTTGGTTAGAAGGAGAGCGCTTGCAGAATTTAACTACTATCGATATGAGGAAATTTGCTTAAGTTACCTTATCACATTGTCCATAATGCATTACCTTTGAATTAAATCTGACACAATTTAACACCTTCCTGAGACAAACTTTCAGCGTACTATCAACGTGTGTTTGGGTGAAGGTCACTAATTTCGGTTTACTTGGATTTCTTCCTGAAAATCATTTAGGCCTACTGTAAACTAGTCTGGTACCCTACCCAACTTCTTTAAGTTACTCTGTAATTTGGAGAGTAACGGAATGAAGTTGGGCAAGGACTAACTGAAGCTGGCCCACCATTAATTTCACATAGACCGTAATATTAGCACAGTAGACTGTCACACTTACAGTTGTGCTCCAAATTCCATGAGAATTTCCAGAATTCATATTCAATTCAAGCAGAACACAATAAACAGTTAAAAACATGGGCATTAACTGCTTCCAATTTCACAATTTTGCTCAAAGCGAAAGTAAGTGTCCCTATTTCACATACAGGGGTCAAATCAGCCAAATTATGCAAAATTCTTACCGTCTAAGAAATAGTCCCATCTGTGTGTTATAGCTACCAGTCCACTCTGAAAAGACGTGGAAGTTCCAAGTAAACCCTGCAATTTCTCATTTTGTGCATTAACTTCAGCTCTTGTTGGGAATATGTGAAGCATAAAAGTGTTTGGTAAAGCATCAGGACTAACCAGCCGGCTCTTCAAAAGGACAATATCATCTTTAGTATATGAACCAACTCTAACTCTATTTAAAAGAGCAGCATACTCGATATCATTTTGTTGGCGTACATTTCATTGAGAACATATGTTTCAAACAATGGCCACAAGTACTCGTCTTCAAACACAAAATAACCCTTTACAGGCTGTAACTGAAAAAAGTCTCCAACTGCTATAATATTCATTCCATCAAATGGTGCATAATTATGTTTTATAGATACAAAACGGCGATGTATGTGATTTAAATGAACAACACTAACCATGCTTATTTCATCAATAACAATGGTATGGATTCCCTGAAATTTGTTCTGCATTTCTTTTAAAGATTCAGTATTTAAATCAACTATGAATGATCATAGCTATGCCAAACTGGTAATTGAATTGTACTGTGCATTGTTTCACACCCCCATATTTTAAGCAGCAATACCAGTTGGAGCACACAAGCAAACTGGATCAACATCACTACCAATAAATGTGCAAAACCGTAACCATTTTACAACCGAAAGTGAAAAAAAACGTTTGCCAACCCCCGCACCACAAGTAATGAACATTAGAAATAGTCCATGTACAAGTTTTCCCAAGTGGATATGTGATTGAATATATTATGAGAAAACTCTCTTTTGATCATTCGTTAGACTATCCAACGTGTGTCTAAATTCACGAATGTCTTCACCCATTCTCGCAGATTCCCATTCAAAATCATCACCAAAACTTAACTCTGTGGAAAACTGAAGTGATTGATCATGTCTATTTGCAACAAAACTACTGCATGGTTCTTCAGTGGCCTCATTACTTCCAAGCTGCTCTCCAACATGTTGATCATTACAATCAATAGGAAAGTAGTCATTTACCTGAAAAGATGGAAGTTGTACTGCTTTTAAAGCACTGTCTATACTTCGGGTCATATAACTTGAAGATAACCCTAACTTATCAAAGTGTTTTTCTTTTAAAGAAAATGCCGTTCTTGCAACACTCTTGTTTACAACTGAAACATCTATGTGGATAATATAAAATGATTAATCCGAAAAAATAATCATCTGTATTAAATGAAGCTTGTACCACTCTAACAATAGCATATTTGGCTCTCTTTTTGACAATGTGTTTTTTGTCCAATGATAATGAAGTCAGATTTAGTGATGAACCCATTTTCATAGGAAACTGTCTGTACTGCTGAGCATATCTGAATAAACAAACATCATTTAGAGACACTGGTCTGTTATGGTGAACTGGTCTGTGAAACAATATTGTCACACAAAATATTTGTGCTTCCAGGTTCTAATTGATGCAGATCATTTTTCGTTTTTAATCTTTTATACTGTTTATGTATAGGGAATGCAGGCACATAAGCAGTCCCCCTACTTGTCATAATAAAATTCAAGCCACTCAAGCGATAGGCAGCCTCTTGAGCAGACAAAGTTCTTTGTTTCAAAACACACATACCAATCTTAAACATTTATTCTTCCAGTGAAATACTCTGTGGTTGATTATGAAAAGATGTATACAGTTTTGACAAAGCATTCCTCAAAGTATCTGGTTCCGCTTTATATAGCTACAGACATAACATGCAATACCATACACTCCACCAAGTTGAATATTCATATTTGCCCTCCAATGCTTTAGAATAACAGGATTATATGTATTTACCATACTGTGTTCTTTACCTCTTTTTGTTTCATAGAATCGTTTTTTTTTTATGTTCAAATCAGCCGCTAATGTTAGTTTTGTAAATTGACATTCAGCAAAAGGAAAGTGACGTAAGCAATATGGTCTGTGACTATGTATTTGCATTGTTGTTTATGAAGGTCAGGATCTTTTTCCTTATCTGGAATTTGTGTACATATTATTTTGTCTATATATCGAACAGCAGCTTCCCTGTCAGTAACTGGAAACTTTGGGCCATCTTCAATTCACACGAAAATATGTAAATGTGGGCTACATCGACTTTGAAATTCTACTCTAACAAAGTAATCTTGTATAGTACCCAATGGTGCATCTGGGCTTTTTAATACATGTTTTAATAGGGCTTGCCATCTTCGATCAAAGTGAATTGCAGTAAGTAAAGGATCATCTTTAACATATTTGGGCAATTTTTTTAAATCAACATTTTCTCGAATTTGCTTCTGAAGACACATTGCAAGTTCAACCCAGTGGTAGTCATTTGCTGATAAAGTTAGGAAAATGGTTGGTGGTCCAATATTGCGAATCATACCCAAAGTATTTAATAATGTGCTTTTCCAGTAAGCTGCAGTTCAACGAATCTGCTTCATTAACATGAAAGAATTATCCTGGAAGATATTGCTACCAGAATCGTGAACATCTTCTGCCCTAAACATAGGACTATTCATGTCACTGCCTTTATGGATGCGTAAATATACCCCTATTAACGATTTCAACATATTCTTCTTTAGAGTATTAACAGCATGCATAAGATATGTGACATTCTTTCTTCACCTTCCATCAGCAGCATTCATACGTATCTTATAATACTGACTTAATGTCAATTTCTTCAGCCTGTCAGATCCAAATCCACCATCACCAGTCTGAAATAACCAAGGGAAAGCCTTTTCCTCTAAAGAAGATATTTCAAAATCTTTAACAGGATCACTACTTATGTTTACAGTGACAGTATGCTTTCCATGAGATTTATCATTTAAAAGTTCATCTAACAGATCCACATCAGCTGGTATTGCACCCAATTCAAGGAAATCAATATTGTTTGCCTCATGCGGACTATTGGCACAGGTAACCTGTCCGAAAGTGTCATTGACAGTGATATTCTTATAAAATCGATTGAACCTCTGAAGCCATTGCAAAGCATCCTTTACATTATCTACCCGAAATGGAAATACCCTCTCAGAATGAGCAGAGGAACGAAACGCAACATAATACTGTTTTTGCTGTAGACGAGGTAGTGTTTGAACAACATTAACAATATCTGTATTGAAGTGAACAACTAAACCTTGCTGTGCAAGCTGTCCAGTTGGATAAGCTGGCAAAACAATAAGTGTGAAGAAAGTGTTAACCAACGATATCATCCTTTTTTCAACAAGTGTCAAATCAGTCAATGCTAATGGGATTTCTCCAAAGAATAAGTTGTTTCTATAAACCGTTCTGAACGACATGCAACCTTTCAATGTTTGTTTATAGCAAAATTGAAATAAGATGTCACCCTTTGTCACATTAAGTGAATCCACGGTTTTATTACATTGCTGCTTTTGATTTGTGAATAAGAAACACTGACGTACTGAACAAGATAAATATGGCACCAATGATATATTTCTTACATAATTTTGATTTAAATACAATCATACCCTGTAACAACTTCAAATGTGCCTTTATGTTTAGTTGAATCAGTTGACCCATTATTTAAAACAGATGTATGTATTTCATCAACAAGTTGATTCTTGGACGCAACAGTCTGTGATAACAGTTGCTCCATAAATTACCTTAATGCCTGATCAGGAACACAGCATTCATTTTCTATGGAATTTGCGCTTTTGTTCTGAACTGCATCAATATAACAGATCTTGTCTATTCTATCTGCACATGAATTACCATTAGTTGACTCTGGCATGGAACAGTAGTTATGCTCAACATGAACTGCATCAATATAAGATATCTTGTCTATTCTATCTGCACATGAATTACCATTAGTTGACTCTGGCATGGAACAGTAGTTATGCTCAACATGAACTGCATCAATATAAGATATCTTGTCTATTCTATCTGCAAATGAATTACCATTAGTTGACTCTGGCATGGAACAGTAGTTATACTCAACATTAATATTGGTTTCAAATGACTTGGAACAGAAGTTATGCTCAACATTTATATTGGTCTCAAATGACGCGTCAGTTTGTTGCTGAAGTAAAGTTTGTGACTTCTTTAATCTGTTCGGCATCTGTAATGAACAGTAGTTATGAACTATATCAGTTTGCAACTTGCCCATAGTAATGTCGCTGAAAGACTCTTGCATTGAACACATAGCAGCAAGTTGTGTATCTACAGATGTATTTTGAACACGATCCGTATTTGCCATAGTAATATTTTCATACACCGGTCCACAATCTGTTTCATTTATCAGTTTAGTAGCTATAAATGGTTTCCCATCAAACTGTAAACCATGAAAATAGTCATTTCCTAAAACATTTGACCTGTTTGCAGCACACAATAGGAAAAAATCATCACTATCCTTTAAATTATACAGTAAACCATTAAAATAATTTTGCATTCCTTGTTCTTTTGAAAAAATTAGGTCACTTTTCTTTACATTGCCAAATTTGTTTCTTTCAAATTGTCCAGACAAAGAATGGTTTTGGCTTTCTCTTTCACTGCGTACAATATCAACAGAAACTGGGGACAAGTTGTATATTTCACCAGAAAACAAGTGCTCAAAATGTGACACAAGTTCAACCAATGATTCAAATTCCAAAACAATACTGGCCCCATTCCCATCCGGATTGCCTGCATTGTTTCTGGCGTGAGAATCAAAAAAGTAGAAATGGCCATTAAATCGAAAAACTGATACAGTCATGCCTCTAGCTGTAAATAGAAAAGCATCACCTTATGACATGGCTTCCTGAACAGCATTTTCTAACCTGGTAGCTAATGTTTCTGTACTATACCTTACCTGACTTACTACTCCATAGTATAAATCAGTCACAACATTGACAGCAAAAAACATTTTCAAAAATTTCAAAAGCTTCAGGCACCTCATTGTGACTAACCAAACGAGGAACATTATTCCCTATATGCAAATCGTACAACCTTCTTCCTTCTACAATTACACGATCAACATCTGAAGGTACCCACCTCAGAGGTGTACGAAAACCCAAATCAGTTGCATATAACCCACAAACAATCGCAGCAACAGCTCCAATCGTACATTGCATCCCCTGGCCGATGCTGGTTATATGCTCTTGATGGATATTTCCCTTAACACAATGCTTATGCATACTTACGAAAGATCGCAAAATCTTTCTAGCGAAGAACTCTGAATTCAGCGCAGAACAGGCCCTCCCCGGATGTTTTCGTCACGTGATTAACACATACGAGCACACACACACACACACACACACACACACACACACACACACACATTTTACACATATGCATTTACGGAACGCATGAAAAAAGATCTAGACAGGTCCAAATATATGAAAGGAAGCATTTGCAAACCTGAATTTCAGCATTTGCAAACCTGATCTTCAGCATTTGCAAATATTGCACAGATATATTTGAAGATAAATTATCACGTGACAAGCGACTATTTCATTACGTGTTTATTTGGCGGGAGTCTATGCATAATAATCTCCATTCTATATTATCAAATAAGCCGTTGTCAATATTTCAGTTCATAATGCCAACGAAAAAGCTATTCTGTTTTTCCCCTGGACCAATTGTATTCATTATTGCAAAGGTCATGCATACGTATATGTAAATGAGAAGCAAATTGTACTTTTTGCACATAATGTTGTTTTCCACATATCTAAGACCTAAAAACAACGTTTCAGACACGACATCGGTATACATTTCCACGTAAATTTTAGTGGTCAAATCCGTTAATGCTTACAATTTTGCCAATGGTACCATATAGGGCCTATGTAACAGTAAAAATCAATTTGTTTACTTTAAAATACGAACCAAAACACGACACCGATTATTTTTTTCGTTTAGCTGGAATCTCACAATCGCAATAAGATTTGTTGCAAACGTTATAAAACTATTCCTCTTTTACTGGGACATGACGACAGGCAGAGAGCTGTGAGCAATGGTCGTATCTGTATTGACATTTTTCAAAACAAAAGTACGCCACACATTAAAACCATTAATAATAACAAGTCCTACTTGTGTCACAGACATAAATATAACTAGAACAGAAAAACTTAACTGGCGCAGAGTATTATGATACTGAATGAACTAAAATAAGAAAAAAAAAACGTACCAACATACATTTTAGGCTCAACCATATTAATTCGGCGTATTATAATGAAATATCACAAAAATGGTGACGATGATGATAATGACAACAAAACCAGCGTATTAATCGTGCAGCGTGTAATAAAGTACTACTGTATCTTGATTTAATAATTCACTCGCTTAGTGTTGAGGTTTTTTAATATATAAATAAGTCCGATTTGATTTAACTATAATATTTTATTCTTAAATGTTCACAGAATGATGGTAAGGTACTGGCCGACTATCAAATACACAATCTCCCAATATATAAACTTCAAAGAATAACTGCCCTTGTATAATTATAAAGTACCGCTATATTCCTGGGAGTTCGATGGACAACATATTCACTTCCTGGGTTAACCAGATCAAAAACTTTTCCCACATTTCATTTCCGTTATTTTCTCTCTAATCTGTCAATCACTCTAACTGCCAGCTTATCCTGGATTACGCTTTCCTGATCAGTCCAGTCAAACACACATATACATTACAAGCTAGAAGGAGAAGGCAAGAAATTAATTTGGACCATTTGCCGCTGAGAAGGTGTGAAAGGAATCGTCATGCACCAGTGAGATATCAAGTATAGAACAGTTTAATTAATTCAAGACGATATTTGTGTCTTTTAGCTGAAATTTAATTACCATTTTGCATTGCAAAATATTAGAAAATATTGTAGACGCAAATTCTACTCTGTGCATTATTTCTTATGTTTTGACTATGTGTATCATTACTTTTTATGCTATAACGATGTGTATTGTTTCATTTATAATGTTTGCAGAACAAGCAGAAAATATTTGACTCTGTATTATGAAAAAGAAGATTGTTTATTCATGATTTAAACAAAGTATCTCGTCACATAATCATGCTTTTAATAATACATGTACATAATTATACAAATGCAACAAAACATATATTAAACAAATGGATTACATTAGCAGAGTGTATAAACGAATTGTACAGTCACTTGGAAATATTGAGTTTAGTACAGTCATTTGTGAGTAACGAAGCGACAGGGTTCGAAATTTTCGGCAGATGTGCAGGGATGTTTTCAACGTTTTTAAAGACTTCCACTTGTAATAATTGACTTAAATTGTTATAGTAGCCTTCCAATGAACCAGTATATCATTGCCTGTGTTTCCTATTAATGAATGTATAGGATTTCTTGCCGATATCGATATTTTTCCGAACCCGTCATACCGTGTACTCACCTTCAATAATTCCATTTGATGGCTGTAAAACAGCCATTTTTGTTTAAAAAAAAACTCTTTCTATGACCATTTTAATTTTACAGGTTAATGGTGCTGATATTCCTAGACAAAATATCTGCATCTGTTATTAAAACAAATGTTCTATTTTGGAAGTTATATCTATTCATTTTCATGCAGGGTCAAAGAAACTCTGTACGGTCATATGTCTTGTCTTTTTTACAATGAAAATACTACTGTAATGTCACTTGTGAGCTCTCTGTATGATCGCTTGTGAGCCCTAATAATTAAATTACTGTTTCATACGTTGTAGTTTAATGCAGATCACCGCAAAATAGATGATTTATTTGAATTTAAAGGCATAGATGAGCGTTTCATTGAAGTGGGCACTGAATATAGATGTCTAAAATATGAATACATTAAACTAATGTTTAATCTCAAAGAGACACGAAAAGACTGCACACAAAAAACTTGATGGAAAAAAACAACAGGGATATCTTCGTCATCATCTACGAAAAGTTTATTGTCTAATAATTGTAGGAAGATACTTATATCTGCAGAAGGGCTAAGACAACATACCAGGACAGGTCATAAAAGAATCTTTCGATTCAACTGCAATTTGTGTCAGAAAGGATATAACACACTATGGAACTATTAAGAGCATATGGCATAGCACGATCCGGCGCTAAAAGAAAGATGCAAGACATGTAAAGCAACATTCGCCTTTAGGAAAAGTCTTCTTAAACATCAAAATATGTGTAGCGTTACTGCTGAAAGAGTTCAATGTCCTTTGTACCCCCAACGACTTTGTGACTAAATACAGATTACAGGAACATACCAGGGATGTTCACGACCAAAAGGAAAACTTTTGCTAAAACTGTGGCAAGGTATCGATTTGGCGATCCAGCCTCGCAAACCACTTGAAGAAAGGGGTCTGATGCATAGAGTATCCATCACCACAAATGTTACAGTTAAAGTTAAACAGAATTTAGACTGAGCAAGTCTGTGATGTTGTTTTGTACATAGTTTACTCGTTCGACAAAACAAGCAAATAGCTTGTCTTCATAATCATTTCGGACATATGTTAAGTTTAGAACGTTCATTGTATTTGAGCATTAATTTTATTTTGATTTTCTTATTAAATTTATATATTTTTTTTCCATTTTAGGTTGTTTTGTTCGTTAAAAATAATTAAGTTAGATGTGGCCTTTCCCTGATGTATAATCATAATGTAAAAGATCTCGTACATCTATTAATTTGAGACTGTTCATTATATAAGTTACATGTTAGGGTTAATTACCTACATTATTGCAGATATTTAGTTCTTGTTTAGTGTGATATAACTTTTTTTTTAGCAATGGCATTTTAAAAATAAAAGATTTAAATTATTTTGTCATAGTTGTATTCCATAACAAATTAAACAGTAAATAATTACTTCTAAACTATTATTTCTAAAGTTTCATTTTAAAACGAAAATTAAATGACACACGACAGTGTCGTTGCAGAAAAGTGCTGAAACGATTAACCGGGTAACCGCCAAGTTACAGATTTAGTGATAAACCGGTTTCAAATGAACTAATTTGTCACAAGTTGATCCTCTTCAAAGGTTTATTATTTAGTAGCAGACATTTGCTGTATATGCCATCCAGAGTATCTGAAACGGACAGTTTATTTGTTTAACTCACTATATTCTACAAGTGACTGTACAAAGAAACTCGGGAAAATGGGCAAGCGATCGTACAGAATGCATACACGTGACTGTACAGATTTTCGTTGTATTATAATCGATGATTTTACTGTATTCTAAGACTATTTTAGGATCTATTGATGTCTCAGTACTTCCAGAACTTTATTATCGACTATTCGAGTCTACTTATAACATTTTAGGGTGGTCATTAGTTTGAAAATCTGACGATTTCATCAGTGTGGGTCTAGTTTGAGTTGTGAGTTTAGACGAGTTTTAATCACATCTTTATGCAAAATGGCTATATTTGATGTTTCAGAATAGTGATATTGTTAGATATAACACTAATATACAACACAAAACAAACTGTGTCGGAATATTGTACAGCAATAACGTGTAAGAATGATTTAACTTATCAGCTCAGGAGAGCCGATAGAGGACAAGACAAGAATCTCTCGCCTCGTTACTCACAAATTACCGTACACACTCAAAATATTCAAGTGACTGTAAAATTCGTTTATACACTGTGATTAAATATACGTGACAAACATACATCATGTATTATGCTATGATGGTGACTATGTGCGTAGTCACGTAGGTGCTATATACATTTTGTATATATACATGGAGATAATTATTTGTGAATAACCAAGACATAAATGTGCAGGCCAGTTATATAAGGGCATATTTATAAACACGTTGGATCATATTATATTATTATATATGGCCGGTATACTAAAAATACGTTGTTTCATTGGTGATTACACGTGTGGTATCGGAATGGTATTTGTTGAAATTGCTTTTCGTTAGTGTGGTTGTTGTTTCACAAGTTAAGAATGCGAAGAAGCATTTCTACACCAACTCTCTCTCTCTCTCTCTCTCTCTCTCTCTCTCTCTCCGTTATACGGACATCGGTTAAAGTTATTTTCATGCCAATATCTCAGTAACCACTTACTAGATTGATTTGAAACTTCACCAAGTCTTCAGGGTTATCAAACAATTAAATTAATTAACTTTTGGTAGAATTAAATGCAAATTATGGCCATTGTTCGACTAAGAAATGCTGGTTAAAGTTTTCCGTGCATCTTGATAGTATGCACATGCCTCTGTAACCTCAAATGCGATTGATTTGAAACTACACTAACGCCATCGTGTTATTAAACATAGCCTTCCAGCTATGTCCCATTTTGACAACAATTATCCTCATTTTCTGCATTTGTATATTTTTCATATTTAACACTCATCTGACCCACGGAGAGGGCCGAATGTATTGGGTCAAACCTAATTTTTATATTATAGATAGAAATAAAATATGTTTAAACCACAAACAAATATCTTGGTTAAACTTCTTTCCTCACTTAAAACGTTTAATAACTCAGAAACAGATATAGAACCTAAACAGCATAAACATAAAACGATAATTTGTACATTGTTGTTGATGGAGTTGCCTTGCATTATATAATGATATGATAAAATTAAATGGTTCAGGGGCGTAGCTTGGCTGAAAACGATGTGTAAGCACAGTTGTATAGGAGATCCGGGGCATGCTCCCCTTATTTTTTCCAGAAAGACTGTCGTAGATGCGTTTTGGCATATATTTTCTTTTGTTTTTAGGGGACTGGATATTCTTAATACTAACATTGAATTTACTGTTTTATAACCAAATAAATTTATAACAAATGTGATGTTTTACGGTTGTTCACTTTAATAAAGGGAAAAATGAAGTAGCCTTTTGTTTCATGGTTTCAAGTGGTTACTATTTTCAAACAACAGGTGTAGAATGTTTATCACTCAGATACGCATAAATTGACATAATTTCTAATATATATGTATGCACATACATTGATGATGATACTTTTATTTACCGTCGCCATCGGTTTCTCATATGGGCGACGCCTCCTGAAGGGTATTAGTAATGTTCGGAGGATAGTGCAGAGATACAGAAGACATTTCTGTAGCGTCCCTGGTTCTTTTACATGCCCAATGTTAAGCACCGATACATAGGACGTCGATATTTGTTAAAGTCTCATCCAAACCAACTCGTCATTACAGAACATTTCATGAACAGTTTGAACGATTCCATACTCGTACAAACGCTTTTAGTTATCACGTCATAAAGGACCTACATGAATCATTATCATTGTTTGTCCAATCTACAATCAAATATACAAGCATATAACAACGGACGACCAAGTATGACAAAGTTTATAGATTTGTTAAATACAAACCGAAGATCGTTGTTGACATAATTAGCATCATTTTGGACAAAAGCTTTCAATGCAGATACAATCTGATAAATTATGTGTAACAATACACACAGCACATAGATATGTTCATTAAAAATATCATTATTTACTTACTAATATTGCTCGACGAATACTATTTTACAATATTTTGCAAAATGATTTTTTTTAAAACCACTCTCACCAATATCGATTTAGAACTATATATTTTATATTGTATATAGACATCAGATTGCTTGCATTAAAATGTTTGTATATGACGATTAGCTATGATGCTCAAGTCTAAATAAAATTTCTGTTCTGTTCTGTTTCACCAACATTATATGACAGAACTGGAGAGATATATAAACAATTCTTATTTACTTACTCTACATTAAACACGCACATATCTTACCAACAACATGACCTAACATTTCTGAATGACACAAAGCCATCATCCTGCTATCACATCTCCTTTTTTTATCAAGATGTATAAGGATAATCAAATACTGGATAAGGCTATTAAAGTCGGATAATGTGATTTTAAAGTGTATATGTAAAAGTACATATGAAAACTGGGAAAATGGGAAAATAAATTGGTTATCAAGTGTAAGATATATGTTACATACCTTTGGATTTATGTATGTTTGGGATAATTCAACTTATGGTTTTAATAAAAATATCATTTCAATATTTCGCCAAAGAGCAGTAGATTGTTTTATTCAAAACTGGAACGCAGATCTCATTTCAAATATAGTTCTCAACGTTTTATACAGAAATATAAAATTAACTTTTGATTTCTCAGAAAAAAATGTGTACGCAAGTGTCTACAGTGCCTATAGTAAGCTACGCTTCCGGGTTCGCATGGATTTTGTCATATCAGTTTGAATAGGAATTGTTTTGTTTTTTGTTTTAAATACTAACTGCTAGAGCAACCATTTGTAATCATAGCCACCGATCGTAATAGGGCTTACCAGGGTTTGTGTTTAAGTGGTGCAACATGCGACATCATTCATGTGATGTTTCGCTAATATTTAGCAAACCGTTATAAAAGGACCCCATTCTGATCAAAATTTAACACTGATCAGTTTTCAACAACTATTTTGATCAGAATTTAATGTTGAAATGTGACCCGGTTCAATTTTCAACGGGGTCAAAATTTAATGTTACACCGGCGTCGGCGTCGCTCTTGGTGTCGCACCTTTGTTGAAGTTTAGCGTGCAATGCTATATCTCAGTAACCATTGCCCGTATTGCATTGTAACTTCACACAATACTTCCCAGTCATCACACAATATAATGTAAACTATGACCCTTGTTTGACTTAACAATACTGGTTAAATTTTGCGCAAATACTATCAAGTTCATATTTCACCAATCATGTATTTGATTGAAACTTCACACAAGACTTCCCAGTTATCAAACATACTACAATAATTAGGTTAGAAAACTCTATCTCGTTTTCCTGGACTTTTGTCACAAAAGATAAGAATGATCGAGCGCGCTGTCTTATGGACGGCTATTGTTTTTTTAAGTTAATGTGTTTCTCATTAGCTCGCACTTAATAAAAAAATAACCTTATTAACTTAATACACTAGTACACTAGTACATTATACCAAAGATACATACACTGACAAGATAAAGAAACACCTCATCGAAAATTGGCGTTATTTTCGTTACATAATTTAAATTTGGGGGGAAATGTCAGAAATGACCGACAAACCTAACCAACCGAAACTCGTACGAATTTATTCAGCTCATTGTTAAATTCATGTACCTGCTCATGATTTCCTCGTGCAGCCCGTGCATGTCAACCATGTGGTTTTATCCATTGAATTTTAGACAGGTACATGTGTTAGTCGACATACAACCATATTTTCAGAGATTTTATGACAATTATCCAGTTTCTGATAATGCCGAGGCTTAATTTCGAAGAGAGGATCCAAGTTTTGGCCATGCTTCAATGTTGGCGAACGCAAGAACAAGTCGCTAGATGTTTTAACGTCTCTCGTTTGACTATATTGCGTATCGTTCGCCGTGTGTTAGAGACACAGGAACGTTTGTGGATAGGCCACGTTCAGGTAGACCACGTGTAACGTCAGTACGGCAGGATAATTACATACGTCAACGCTTTCTCTGACGGCTGAATCCACGTCACGTTTAGTGGAAGATAATGTGGACGCCCTGTAAGTCGACATACAGTCAGAAATCGGCTTAGAGAACGGGGAAGTAGCTGCCGCAGGCCCTACCGCAGTCGAGTTCTTACGCGACGTCACCGTCATCAACGTTTTACTTTGGCCCGCAACCATCGCGATCAGCGTTGCAGAGACGAGTCAAGTTTCAACCTGCCGAACGCCGACGGACGTATAGATACGAATATCCGTGTCTACAGACGACGTCATGAACGCTGCGCTAATAATTGCGTTCTGCAACACAACCGTTCCGGTGAGGGCGGAGTTATGGTCTGTGCCAGGGTAATCTCACAGCCAGGCGTTACATCAACCAGATATTACGTCCTGTGGTTGTTCCTATGTTCCGCCAACGTCAAGGCCTGGTCTTCCAGCATGACAACGCGCCTCGTGTTAAACGTGTCACCAGGAACTTTTTACAGACCCGCAACATTGACGTCTTGAAATAAAGATTCTATCTTTGCCGGCTTGTTCACCTGACTGCAATCCGATTGAACACGCCTGGGATTACCTTGGACGGCGGTTACGTCAACGTCAACCACTGCCTGCAAACGTCCAGGGACTGACAGCAGCGTTACTGATTGTGTCAGTGAAATTGCTCTTAACAGTTTATTGAAATTCAAAATTTGAAGCATAATGCGACCATGAAATATTGTCTAATGGACCATCAATTTTCGTAAATGATGAAATTTGCGAATGGAATTGTTCTTTTCTAATTTTGAATCACGGTGAACAAATTATTGTACAACGAGTTAGAATGAGGCGTTTCTTTTTCTCGTCAGTGTATATAGAAAATAACATTCGTATATGTACACATGAGTATTTAAGAAAGAGCTGTAAAGTATAAAAATATTTTTGTATATTTAAAAACAATAACAAATTATAAAATGAAACAACAACCGGTTATATATTTTGTTTTAATATCAACCGTCATTTGTATGTTATCGGGGTCTAACAGACGATGAACTTGACTTCCTGCGATGAGAGAGAGAGAGAGAGAGAGAGAGAGAGAGAGGGTGGGGAGGGGAAAACTTGTGCCTTAAGAGATAGGACACATTGTAGTGTATGGTGTTTTGGTATTCAACGATATGACGGCCGACGGTGTCTGTTTGAGATGGAATGTTAATCCGCCGTCAGCTAGGAGTATTGTGCTGTAGAAACATTGAATGAAAACACCAACACTCGCATTATACTGACACCGGGTCGACCAGTCCAAGAACAATTAATCCTCCAAATGCTCAGCGGCATGCTGGGGAATTTCTTATATCATTTTGGTATGACCTGGCCGGGGATCCAGATTTCAATCTTTCGCATGGGAGGCGGACGCTTTACCACTAGGTCACTTATACAGAGACAAAAAGTGGTAGGCTAAGCCGTTTTGGAGAGTACATCGGTCTCTGTGTCAAATTTTCAGCATATTATCGTGCATAGACCTATATGCCACAATATAAGTTTTAAGGATGGTCCTATCTTCCTCTTTATAGTTTAATAATATTCCATTGCATCTGTTACATACAATTACATGAATAATAACAATACAATTATATTTATATATAGTGCAAATGGGCTGGGCTACAAGTTTTAACAACATTAGCAACAGCCCTCCCCAAAGAGAAAATCACATTTGAATGTATATATTTTCTGATACTTTACATGTAATCACAATAATTCTTTTATCACAGACATTGACTAGTGGAAACTTATTTATTTAAACACAAGTTATAACCATCTGGCTATAAAAAAACCTGTTCTGCATGTTTTGCACGTGCCAGAGTCCACCAGGTAGATATACAAAATTGCATTTTCTGAACAGACACGTTATTTACCAAACAATTAAATTCACATCATAATTTTGTTTACAATGATGCCTCACTATTTTAAATATCAAACAAGAAGGTCACAATGGTTTTTTATCGCTCACCTTGTTCTATGTTCTCTGGCGGCCATGTTTTTTAACGAGTAAAGTTCATTTTCGCAATTTTGGTAGAGGATTACATACTGATAATTTGTACAAATTTATTTTGAAATCTGACCACCGGTCTTAAAGGAAAATATTTTTAAAATGTTTTCCTTTAGGTTGCCATGTCAACCAGAGTTCCGTATCGATCGAGTTCGTTATAGGTATTTTGATAAAGACCTATCTAAGGATTATTCCTGTGATGTTTGCTTTAAATTGGATGGACGGATTAAGAGGAGATGTATTTTGAAACAATTGCTTAATAACGGACGCACGGACGGACGATTGAATGATGAAAAGTACACAAATACGCAATGACACATGTAAGCTAAAACAAGTAAAACAAATGCATTGAAATCATAAAAAAAAGGAATTAACCCGGCCCACAAAAGCATTTTGTACAGAAATCGCATTGAGTTGTTATTAGCCCCGCAATACCGTCTTTACAATGCAATTTCAGTTTCAGTTACAAAACATTATTTTCTACTATGCCTCTTGTCGTTAGTTTACATGTACAAAACTACATTTAAAATGTTCAAAGAAAATACACATTTGTTAAAAAGTATTAGTTTTCAAACCATAGCAATATCATTGCAGTGTTTTGAACAGAAATTTGAAAATAACAATTTTTTGGAGAGTAAAGTTTCTTTTTTTGCTGAGTATATATAGGTAAAAAGTAAAGATGAACTCATAACCTGCCGAACACCAGGAAACATATCCCATTATGCTAAGTTATTTCATTTTCCTTGTTTTTTTTAAATAATTGTTTATCCATTTACAGATAAAAAATGCATAACAATAGCAACTAAAATCCGTGTCTAATAGTTTTACTATGTTCAGCTCGATTTGATGACAAATATTTAAGCAATAAGATTTTTATGAACATTTCATCTTCTTTATTGTACTCACGCCACTATTATCTCCCTTGAATACTCCAGACAGTAGCGCGACATATTGAACGTCTCTACGACGCATTTTAAAGATTTTTATTTTGCGTCTCCCGAGCCAGCATATCAGATATCAAAATAATTAAGAAGCTGTACATTCACGCCTTATTTTATTAGGCTATCCGGGCAGATGAAGAAGGTACTGGACTATGTGATGAATGCCAGGGATGAATTCATAAAGACTATGTTCCATCTGGTGTTGATACAGATGTAATCAATGATAACATACTATTTGTTTGTCACAAATGATCATAAATATGGTGCTTCCATAACATTTGCTATGTTATCATACCAACTATTCAAGACATTACATTGACATATCAATTTATCTGGAAGAAGGAGCTTAATATTGTATTTTAGCATTATCGACCATTGTCAAATGAAGTTTTCGTCGTGATAATTTGTCTATCGTCCATGGCCTGTTTACGAATTACAATAGATTAAGTTCTAAGACATTAAGACAACATCAGTATGTTAAGTAAGTACATTTTAAATCATAATTATAGGTTAGTGCTCTTGACTAGGTTGAAAATCACATATTATATGTATAAATATGACGTAATCTACTTTAACAATAACTCATTGAGTTTAATAAAAGCATTGTAAACAAACAATGAAAAGGTGGAACATTTTTTTTCATTTTTGCATGACATTAATATGTTGAACTTGTTGATGTTCAGGTGACGCCAAAACTTACGAGGCAAGAATTGTTCTCTCAGATGTACATAGCCGGGACATAGTAGTAGAAAATGATATTCATCCCCAGCCCCATCGTTACACACTTTACATATTCTATTTTCATACGATAAACCATCGTGTCTTCCTTTTTCTACATTCAAATTATGCGACCCAATTCTTAATTTGGCCATCGAATGCCGATTCTTTCTGATTGAAACTATATTTAAATAATTTTCATGATTATACGTGTATTTGAAGTCTCTATATAAAACCAACTTTGAAGATATAACTATAACGTCAAGCCATTGTTGAACATAATGGTCACGCAATCGCTGAACAAGTATTTGTAGAAAAATGTGTTCATATTCAGACTGTACATCTTGACTTTCCCATATGTAACCAAATCCATTGCAATATAGTATGTGCTTAACTTTGCTAACCCGGTTTATTTTGCTATTTTCGGACTTTGTTTTAACATATTACACAATTTAACGTATCTGTCAATTGTCATTCTAGTTATTTTTATCCAGTATTTTATACATCTTTTTATAGATTCGATCCACATTGGATAACGACCACAATCTTCCAAAACTGCTGCATTCATTGACAAGTTGTTAATACACATGTATCTTTTACAGGCATATCTGTGCACGATTTCTGTTGCATTTCGCGCCCTAAAGCCCCCCAACTCAGATACATACAATAGTATAGGTGTGATCTTTGTATCGAATATTTTAAAGTAAACATGATTTGGCATTTTATCAAATTTGTATAAACTTGAAAGAACAGAAGTCAAAACTCGTTTTGATTTCACAGCTAAGTCATTGAGAAAGATAAACCCACATACGTGAAGCAGTTGACAACTTCAATAGATTCTCCTTTATATGTTCATCTTTCATTTATAGCAAGATTGCCACCATTTTTAAAAACAACCACAGTGACTTTAGTTGTATTAGTTTACAACAAGGTGACTACTATCACAATAATAACTTGAAATATTCAGCTGCCGTTGAAGGCCAATAATCGTGTCCGATATTAAACCAAGTTATCTGTAAATAAAAGTAAGAATAGTTCTGTTGTATCTGGATGTAACTGTATTCCTCGAAGGTTACTGTCCTCTATCAACTTGGAAAATTCGTTGATGAAGAACGAAAATAATATGGGGGAGGCCAAACAGCAGTCTTGTTTCAATCGAGTTTTACACTCCAATTTGTCTGTAAACTGTTCGTTATTACGCACACAAACCTTAATACAAGTACATACTCTTTATTGATCTTAAAAGTTTACATTTAACACCAACAGATTGTAATACTGACCAGAGTTTGCTTCGGCGAACAGTATCAAACGCTGTTTTATAGTCAATAAACGCAACATAGATTTTGCCACGATTTGCTTATAACAGTCTGCAGTATATATGCGTTATCAAATCATGGAACCTCAATTCACAATTTACTGAGTATAGTTCCCTTTTTCTTTTATTTGCAGGACTTTACTTTGCAGTGATTTATTTATTCTTATGATGTGATAAATGGTCAATATTTTTGAAATCACCACTGAAAATTTGATGCTGATACCAGATTTTTAGACAATTCTGTGTCATTTTAGAATGAATGAATGAATGGTGTTTTACGGCACGTCAACACATAAATAGGTCATTTTGTGCGCGCAAAGATTAATGGACGTAATGATGACAAAAATATATTAAATAAATACATTTAAAAAATTATTAAAACTATTTACAAATAAATAAATGAAAATTATTTACAAATAAAGAAATGAAAAAATAAATAAATCAGAGATAAAAGGTCAATAATATAATAATTGGTACTAAAAATGATTAAAAAGCTTAAACTCTTTAAGAAAACCAAATATATATGAAACATCAATTTTATCAAATAATTCATTCATGCTGTCGACTCTGTAGTACTTTTCTCGCATTGGAGAAAAATCCACACAGTCAATCAGTATGTGCTTCACAGAAAGCGGTGCAAAACAGGGCACACACTCTGGAACAGGTTCATATTTTAAAAGATATGAATGTGTACAGCGCGTATGCCCAATTCTACACCAAGCTAATACAACTTCTTCTTGGCGAATACTCCTATTGTAAGGATGCCATTTGCCAAGTTTTGGTTTTATAACATGTAATTTTTTATTAATAGCAAGATCCCAAGAGGACTGCCATGAACTAAATATATATTTATTAATATGAGATTTAAAATCTGTAAAAGGCAGTTAAAAAAAAGTAATAATATTCGAGCTTAAGGCCGCTTTTGCAGCCTTATCAGCTTTATCGTTTCCTCGAATTCCTGTATTGCTAGGAAGCCAGCAGAAAACAATAGTATTATCTTTACATAGTACATTGTATTTATTTAAAAGTTGAAGTACAAGAGGATTATCATCTTTCATGCCATCTATGGCTTGAAGAGATGAAAGTGAATCAGAAAATATAATAAACTTTCTTTTTTCAGAATCATTAATGTAGTCAAATGCCAAATCAATGGCTTTGAGTTCAGCTGAAAAGATGGAGGCTCCGTTCGGTAATCGACTCTTTGAGGTGTGCTGTCCTGTAACAGCAACTACAGCCACGGTTTCTCCATCTTTATAAACCATCTGTATATATGTGACAATAATGATTGTAAGACGATTTCATTTCATTAAATTTACTTTGGAAGATAGTAGAGTCTGTCAGATTTTTTGTCTTTACAAAGTTCAAAAATGATTTTTGGCTTTTCCAAAGTCCATGGTGGTATTTCTGAGAGTTTGTACTTAGCAATTAAATTAAGATCAATATTTGCTTCGGTGAGTTTTGGTTTGATCCGGAGACCGAAAGTTTGAATAGCTTTAGGTTTTTTATCAAAGAGAGTTTCATAATTTGGCTCAAAAGTAAGATTAAAAGCAGGATTAGATGGATTTGAATGAAGGTTAATTGCATATTGAAGAGCCATTTGTCACGTCTTAAATACAATGATGGTTCATTTGCCTCTACATAAAGACTGTCGGCAGGGGACGTACGAAAGGCACCAAGGGCGAGTCATAGTCCTTGGTTGTGTATGGGGTCAAGCATCGCTAAATAAGACTTACGAGCTGATCCATATACAATATCTGATGGGTCGAATGGTATTTGTGATGAATTGCCATATTACTTCTCTGGAAATGGATGGGTCCTGCAAAACATTTGAATTTACAAAACCCAACCTGGTCAACAAATATAAATTTTTTGTTTATAATTGCAGATCTTGAACCAGTCAAGAATTTGAGCCTAGACACATATTGCAGATTTTGATTTTTCACAGTGTTGTTGACAATAATGTTACAATGGAGCCCTATGGGAAATTTCTATCCACATCAATTTGAATGGAAACTGGCTTTTTTATATAGTCAAACCTATGTAAGCGGTCACCTCTATTAAGCAACCACCTGTCTTAAGCAATCATACTTTCTATTTCCAATTTCTATGTTGTCAGAGTAAATTAACCTGTATTAAGCAAAAACCTGTCTTAAAAGGCCACTTTTGCTCCTTCCCTTGACTGGCTGCTTAAGACATGTTTGACTTTACCGGTTTTGCAACCACTTTCGGGTTGTGTTTAGTTCCATTGACTTTTGGCAGTGTTACTGTTCTTTAATTATTTTCAAACAAGTTTCTTAACAAATGATGTTATTACAGCAGCCATTGAAAACAGGATTATATTTATATTTAGTGTGCAGTGCAGTAATATAGCTTTAAGATGCATCCTTGTAGTACAATGAAGTACATCCAGCTTTAAGATGGAAGATGTTGGTTCAATTCCAACTAAGGATATCTGTTGGCGGCTTCTTACTATGCATTGCAAATCTGTTTTGAATTTATGAAAATTTATGAAGGTAGTAAAAATGTTTTGATCAGTAAGTTGGGGCGTATTTATTTCAGGAATCAGAACAATTTGGAGTTTCCATGACAGCAAATGAAAAACATAAGGCTAGTTCAATGTCTGTGAAATATGTATTATACAATATTATCATTCATGTAATAGTTCTGGCTGACAGAATTAAGTTGGTTTGTTTTGTACAATGGTTAAAAGTGCTGAGGTCTCCACCAGGACTTGAACCTGGAGTCCTTTTCATATAGAAAAGTGTGCTACATTACACTATAAAGATGTACTCAACACCAGGAACCATATGTATATACGTTTGGTATTATTTTACATAAATATATAAAGAAACAGCCCAAACTGTAAAACGAATGCAAGTATAATATATATATAGGCATGAGACAGTATTCTGAGCCACACTGGAGTATCATGCCAGACACATGGTATAATACCCCACACAGTCACAATATAGGCGACATTATACAGATACCTGGCTGACAAGACAGTATTCTGAGCCACACTGGAGTATCATGCCAGACACATGGTATAACACCTCACACAGTCACAATAAAGGTGACATACAGATACCTGGCTGAAAAGACAGTATTCTGAGCCACACTGGAGTATCATGCCAGACACATGGTATAATACCCCACAGTCACAATATAGGCGACATTATACAGACACCTGGCTGACAAGACAGTATTCTGAGCCACACTGGAGTATCATGCCAGACACATGGTATAATACCCCACAGTCACAATACAGGTGACATTATACAGACACCTGGCTGACAAGACAGTATTCTGAGCCACACTGGAGTATCATGCCAGACACATGGTATGATACCCCACACAGTCACAATATAGGCGACATTATACAGACACCTGGCTGACAAGACAGTATTCTGAGCCACACTGGAGTATCATGCCAGACACATGGTATGATACCCCACACAGTCACAATATAGGCGACATTATACAGACACCTGGTCGACAAAACAGTATTCTGAGCCACACTGGAGTATCATGCCAGACACATGGTATGATACCCCACAGTCACAATATAGGTGACATTATACAGACACCTGGTCGACAAAACAGTATTCTGAGCCACACTGGAGTATCATGCCAGACACATGGTATAATACCCCACACAGTCACTATATAGGCGACATCATACAGACACCTGGTCGACAAAACAGTATTCTGAGCCACACTGGAGTATCATGCCAGACACATGGTATGATACCCCACAGTCACAATATAGGTGACATTATACAGACACCTGGCTGACAAGACAGTATTCTGAGCCACACTGGAGTATCATGCCAGACACATGGTATAATACCCCACACAGTCACAATATAGGCGACATTATACAGACACCTGGCCGACAAGACAGTATTCTGAGCCACACTGGAGTATCATGCCAGACACATGGTATGATACCCCACACAGTCACAATATAGGCGACATTATACAGACAACTGGCCGACAAGACAGTATTCTGAGTCACACTGGAGTATCATGCCAGACACATGGTATGATACCCCACACAGTCACAATATAGGCGACATTATACAGACACCTGGCTGACAAGACAGTATTCTGAGTCACACTGGAGTATCATGCCAGACACATGGTATGATACCCCACACAGTCACAATATAGGCGACATTATACAGACACCTGGCCGACAAGACAGTATTCTGAGCCACACTGGAGTATCATGCCAGACACATGGTATGATACCCCACACAGTCACAATATAGGCGACATACAGACACCTGGCTGACAAGACAGTATTCTGAGCCACACTGGAGTATCATGCCAGACACATGGTATGATACCCCACACAGTCACAATATAGGCGACATTATACAGACACCTGGCTGACAAAACAGTATTCTGAACCACACTGGAGTATCATGCCAGATACATGGTATGATACCCCACACAGTCACAATATAGGCGACATTATACAGACACCTGGCCGACAAGACAGTATTCTGAGCCACACTGGAGTATCATGCCAGACACATGGTATGATACCCCACACAGTCACAATATAGGCGACATTATACAGACACCTGGCCGACAAGACAGTATTCTGACCCACACTGGAGTATCATGCCAGACACATGGTATGATACCCCACAGTCACAATATAGGTGACATTATACAGACACCTGGTCGACAAGACAGTATTCTGAGCCACACTGGAGTATCATGCCAGACACATGGTATGATACCCCACACAGTCACAATATAGGCGACATTATACAGACACCTGGCCGACAAGACAGTATTCTGAGCCACACTGGAGTATCATGCCAGACACATGGTGTAATACCCCACACAGTCACAATATAGGCGACATTATACAGACACCTGGCCGACAAGACAGTATTCTGAGTCACACTGGAGTATTATGCCAGACACATGGTATGATACCCCACACAGTCACAATATAGGCGACATTATACAGACACCTGGTCGACAAGACAGTATTCTGAGTCACACTGGAGTATTATGCCAGACACATGGTATGATACCCCACACAGTCACAATATAGGCGACATTATACAGACACCTGGTCGACAAGACAGTATTCTGAGTCACACTGGAGTATCATGCCAGACACATGGTATGATACCCCACACAGTCACAATATTGGCGACATTATACAGACACCTGGCTGACAAGACAGTATTCTGAACCACACTGGAGTATCATGCCAGACACATGGTATAATACCCCACACAGTCACAATATAGACGACATTATACAGACACCTGGTCGACAAGACAGTATTCTGAGCCACACTGGAGTATCATGCCAGACACATGGTATGATACCCCACACAGTCACAATATAGGTGACATTATACAGACACCTGGCTGACAAGACAGTATTCTGAACCACACTGGAGTATCATGCCAGACACATGGTATAATACCCCACACAGTCACAATATAGGTGACATTATACAGACACCTGGCCGATAAGACAGTATTCTGAACCACACTGGAGTATCATGCCAGACACATGGTATGATACCCCACAAAGTCACAATATAGGCGACATTATACAGACACCTGGCTGACAAGACAGTATTCTGAGCCACACTGGAGTATCATGCCAGACACATGGTATGATACCCCACAGTCACAATATAGGCGACATTATACAGACACCTGGCTGACAAGACAGTATTCTGAGCCACACTGAATTATCATGCCAGACACATGGTATAATACCCCACAGTCACAATATAGGTGACATTATACAGACACCTGGCCGATAAGACAGTATTCTGAACCACACTGGAGTATCATGCCAGACACATGGTATGATACCCCACAAAGTCACAATATAGGCGACATTATACAGACACCTGGCTGACAAGACAGTATTCTGAGCCACACTGGAGTATCATGCCAGACACATGGTATGATACCCCACAGTCACAATATAGGCGACATTATACAGACACCTGGCCGACAAGACAGTATTCTGAGCCACACTGAATTATCATGCCAGACACATGGTATAATACCCCACAGTCACAATATAGGTGACATTATACAGACACCTGGCCGACAAGACAGTATTCTGAACCACACTGGAGTATCATGCCAGACACATGGTATGATACCCCACACAGTCACAATATAGGCGACATTATACAGACACCTGGCCGACAAGACAGTATTCTGAGCCACACTGGAGTATCATGCCAGACACATGGTATGATACCCCACAGTCACAATATAGGCGACATTATACAGACACCTGGCCGACAAGACAGTATTCTGAGCCACACTGGAGTATCATGCCAGACACATGGTATGATACCCCACACAGTCACAATATTGGCGACATTATACAGACACCTGGCCGACAAGACAGTATTCTGAGCCACACTGGAATATCATGCCAGACACATGGTATGATACCCCACAGTCACAATATAGGCGACATTATACAGACACCTGGCCGACAAGACAGTATTCTGAGCCACACTGGAGTATCATGCCAGACACATGGTATGATACCCCACACAGTCACAATATAGGCGACATTATACAGACACCTGGCCGACAAGACAGTATTCTGAGCCACACTGGAGTATCATGCCAGACACATGGTATAATACCCCACACAGTCACAATATAGGCGACATTATACAGACACCTGGCCGACAAGACAGTATTCTGAGCCACACTGGAGTATCATGCCAGACACATGGTATGATACCCCACACAGTCACAATATGGGGGACATTATACAGACACCTGGTCGACAAGACCTATAACTATCGTCTAAATGCTGGGCGCCAAGCGAGGAAGTTTCTTGTACCATTTTTAAAGTACCTGTATTTGGTATGGTATCATATGGTTGATATAGAAGCGTAACTCATTTACAGTGTGTGAATCTTTATGAAATTGACCATTTCCTGAATGTATAAAATTTACATTGTTAAATCCAGAACATCCAAGAGTAACCAGTAAAGCAATATTTGACTTCAATAAAACAATAAATGTATTGGAATTAACTAAAAACTGTCATTTATATGTACTGATTGATATAAACAAACAAGAAGACAGTCATGTGTTTTCACGATTTACAACAAAATCGCTTTCCTGTGCCTTGTTACCACCCCATAAAACTATGCAATGTAGAAAATGACACATAAGACTATTCCAATCATTCAATTTACACATAGAACAATTTCTTATCAAACCTGCTGTGAAGTTCACTGGGCCATCACAAACTTTCGCTTATCGTAAAATGATGATACAAAAAAAGGTTAGCATCAAGTATAACATGCAAATTGGTGCTTTTTATCTGTAATCAGATCTTGTAGCGTAATGAGCATAAAAAAGTTCACAAGTTAATTGAGATTAGTGATGTTTATTACAAGTTCAATCTAAAGTTATCACAAGTCTAATTTCTAAACATATTTTAAGTTCAATTTCAAGAGTTGTCACAAGCTTAATTTCTAACTTAACTGATCACAAGCGACGAAACCTAATTTAGTTTGAGCAAACCTACGAGGCCTAAAACATATTCGAAAACCGACTCCCCCTATAGGTAAAAACCGGTCTCTTATATACGGGTTTCTTTACACGGCTGTCAAAGTTGTATTGATCATTAACAACATTTATTAATTGCTAATTGTTACATGCTCCCACATTTTACTAGTAAGGACGACATCTACTTTGTTTTAGCAATTACTACGCGTATCACCTGCCTGTTATCAGCCATTAGCAGTGACAGTTTGTTTGTTTTATTAATTGTTACGCAGTCGCTGTATGTTCAAATTCGCCTACCTTGTTGTTAATGAGATATTTGATAAATGGGTCAGGTGAAGGGGCGAACTGTCCCGTGTTTGGTGTTTTTATGTGAGTTTTTAATTTAAGTTTTAGTTTATTATAGAAATCCAGTCTACTCTTATAAATCTATATTGGATTCCCAACTTTGTTACAACCTATTTCATAACCCTACACTTACAATGTAAATATTTAATATGTCCTTTCAACAGTTTGTTGACTTACATGTAACATGTTTGTAATTTCTTTTATCTTTAATCTGCATTGTAAACAATATTCCAGTATGTGGTATGGAATAGAGAATTTTGGTCTACCTTGTGTGCCCCCTGTTCAATCTCCCGCTGTATTGTTTCACGGTGTTCATAGTCTGAATGAATCTGTAATAGATATTGGATTGCATGCTCTATATTGCGTACAATATTTTCTATATCAACTATTTTGGACAATTGCAATATCATAGTCAACTTCAATATGTTGTATTAAATTGTAAGTTCTACTATTTTCTAATGACTGTGCTTAGAAAAACAGCCATTCAAAAACTAGATTTTTCATTTGTGAAACAACTGCCAGTTGTATGAGTGGATTTCACACTTCAGTTAGGGGTGGGGCCCCACTTTGTTTCCATTTTTGTTTATAAAGATTCAAAGAAAAAAATGAGGCATACACATACCCTGGTAACTCGTGTATGTAATGTTAAAGTGCTAGATTGTTAGTCTCATTCAACTACTGCAAAAGGTGGATTTATTTTAATTGCACATTTTACATTGTGTCCCTTTATGATGACCATTGAAAATATCATATTGTTCAACATGCCTTGGTTTGATAAAAAAATAATTTTTATAGCAATGTATGTGTACCCTGGCTCCTGTTTTATCAACATACTGAGTGACTGATTGAAAATTTAGCGCCATTTTATGTCATCGAGAGATAATTTAACAGAAGTTTAACCTAACCACTCTTTCCGGGAATCTGGAAGGTTAACTAGTACCCAAGTACACCCATTTCCCTAGTGCAGCATTTAGCATGTCTCTGGAGCCTTTAAAAGACTTTTAAATTTGTGTCTCCCGAGTTTTGGACAACAGATCGGATATCCAAATAATAAGAAAGCCGTCCATTCATGCCTTATTTAATCAGGCTACCATTTCCACAAGTAACTGATGACTTTTCCACTTACATCAGTGGTGAGACGATTGATGAGACATGTTGTATATCAAACATCAAGGAGAATGTGGCAGGGAGAGGATTCAAACTCATGACCCCTGGATTAATAGTCAGATGCCAACTGAGCTGACCGAGCCCAAAATGTTTAAATATATACTTATTAATAAGTACTTAAATAAAGAATAAGCAAACAGGTCATTATGATTTAAGACTGGCTATAGTAAAACTGCATTTGCTTTCATTCATATTGATAAAAGAATATTAAGTAATCAGTCAAAATTAAGTTAAGTCTGGTGTGAAAAATATGCAGACAGACTGAGTCCCGAACCCATGATAATTCACTTTACATACTTAAGCATATTCACCCATCAAAACGGAATTCTTCCTCTTTCCTGGGTTAAAGAGAACAAGACAATCAAAAGTTTGTTCAGTAACAACCCCTTATTGACTACCTACATGGGGTGATGAAAGTATGCAGCCAGACTTATACCAGGAACCTTCACTTAAAAGTGTTAGCACAAATGACTGAGCTTAATGGATTACTGCCACATAGTTCTTCCAGTAAGCTTCATACACACGCCATGATAATGAATGAATGAATGAATGGTGTTTTACGACACGTCGACACATAAATAGGTCATTTTGTGCACGCAACGCCATGATAAACGGGGGATATATGCATGAGCCTGCATACCTTCGTCTCTCTCTCTCTCTCTCTCTCTCTCTCTCTCTCTCTCTCTCTCTAAAATTGTTACAAATAAATACTGTGTACACTTTTTAATAATTGCGCATGTAAATATTGTAAAACTATTGTAAGGGAGAGATCAAAGCTAATATTGTCAGCAGGATTAAATATATTCCATCAGGAATCCAGTCATTCGCCTGGAGAGAGAATATACTGATGAAATAATTGTACATTATGAATTAGAGATAGATTATGCCAAAGATTGTTTTGAAATTGGTATATAAAAACCTACTGGTTGATTGGAAGTTCAATTATCTTTGCTGCAGTTATATATTCACACAGCGTTAATACTTATTAGAAATCCTAAAACCGACGTTTCCTAACACCTGTATTCTTGTCTTCAGTTGTGACTATCAACCAGCAGTGAATGATAACGACACGGATCTATGTTTCCTAACACCTGTATTCTTGTCTTCAGTTGTGACTATCAACCAGCAGTGAATGATAACGACACGGATCTATGTTTCCTAACACCTGTATTCTTGTCGTCAATTGTGACTACCAACCAGCAGTGAATGATAACGACACGGATCTATGTTTCCTAACACCTGTATTCTTGTCATCAATTGTGACTATAGCAGTGAATGATAACGACATGGATCTATGTTTCCTAACACCTGTATTCTTGTCATCAATTGTGACTATAGCAGTGAATGATAACAACATGGATCTATGTTTCCTAATACCTGTATTCTTGTCATCAATTGTGACTATAGCAGTGAATGATAACGACATGGATCTATGAGTTTTATCAAATCTACTGTTGGAGTATACAGCAATATATAGTACAGGGTGAATAATTCCCTCATTTGTAACAAAGAGTAAATTGCTAAATTAATACCATAAACACATTAACCATGCGCTTTCTGAGCCAGCATGTTTTCCTGCTGACCATGTTAGCCCATGAAAGTGAATGAAACAGATTTTTATGAAAGAAGGTCTGGTAATTTTTTTTCAAATTTTAATAATTTTGCGATTATATTTTCCAAAACACTGTTCCTGACTTGGAACTATTTCAAAACAAATAGGAACCGTCCACTGAACATTCCTAAGATAGTTGTTTACACAATTTTAATTTTCTTTTTATATTGTTTTTCTTGTATGACAAACAAATACATGTACATGTAAATAGACAATATTTAAGTCTTTTTACTGACAGAAGTCACCTTAAAATGGTAAAACTTATTTATTTTGCCTGATTGAAAAACAATTGATTACAACAGTTGACTGATTGAATATTAAGCTTCATTTTATACCATCGAGGGCTAACAGACATTCAGTCAACTTAACCACTGTTTCCTGGGATTAACCAGTACTCAAGCACTCCCCATCACTGCAAGTAACTGATAACTTTCTCACCTGAATCAGTGGTGAAATAATGATACACAATGTCATATAACAATCATCACGGACCCCTGGTGATTACAACAGATCATGTTCGAAGAATACTTGCGTAGATCCAATACTAAGCTTATGTAGACAAAGTGTCTTGCTCAAGGACACAACAGACCCAACCCTGTATTGTACAGAGGTCCCCATAATGGTCAGATTGATAACTCGCATAACAACAAACATCACAGTACAAGAACAAACAACATGTACAAGTCATTTCAAAGACAATTTCGATCCATCATTAAAATTATGTTTCAATAAGCTTACAACTAGGTCGTACGCTTGTGTGCAGTCTTCGAGCTCGGCCATTCGCTTTTGCTTTAAAGAAGCTTATATTAAATGCCTGTTTTAACACCTTCATGACAAGTGGAATTGAATTAGAGTACAAGCGATTTCAACAATATACACAGTGTGTGATCTTGTCAACCTACTTACTGTAGTATACAAAGAAGTTCTTGACTTCCGTACCTTTTTTTTGCTTTTAAAAATTATTTGTTTGCTTTTTCAAGACCCAGTATTTTCACATTATGTATGTAGGTAGCTTTTTGTAAGTTTTTTTTGTTGTAAATGGACTTCTTGAAAAAACAAAACAATGTTTTAAGTTTAGAAGCTAATATTTGAGTGAGTATATAGGAGCACGGCAAACAGTGACTTGGTTTTACACATGTACATCTCTGTGGCACACAGGCATTTTTATGTACGATCTTATGTAGTAATTGTTTGATATCACACCCAAGATACCCGAACTGTTACTATTTGAATAGTTTTTTTGAGGTACTTATTTAACATTGTTTTTGTAGAAATAATATCAAAATGTAAAAACTTTACCCCACACAAAAAGGGTTATACATGTATCATAGACGGATCACTGCATGGATCCGTATTTAAGCAATCTCTAAATTTACAGTATGTACAATATTGCCAGTATATCGTATTTTACGTAACATTTTTTCAAGTCATTGTAAAATAAAACAAGAACAAATAATAAAATCACAATCATGTGTTTATATTGATTAAATTTTCATGGATATCAAACCAAAATTGGATATATATATATATATATATTTATATAGTGCCTTGGGTACAGGTATCTACAAGTTGCACTGGTTTCACTTCCTGTTTGGCTGTTCTAGACTTTATTGTTGCCTATTTTATATCAATGTTGAAATCAACTTTTACTCATTTTCATGCATTGAACCATTCTATAGATTTATAATAACATTACCATATTATTCAAGATATTAATCTCCAAGTATTGCAAACTGAAGTTACCAAGTTTTAACATTTTAACAAAGCTAGTTTTGAAAATATGAATAATTTTTTTAAAAAAATACATACTGATATTTACTTGGATTTTTCCTATCATATCAATAAAAAAAGAACACCCACATCAACAACCACACTCACCTGTGTACCCCCACCCCCACACAAGCGCAAACACCCACCCACACCTGCACATGTGCACACACCTCCACACCAACATTCACACACACACACACACACACCTAACTCACACACACGCACACACACCTAACTCACACACACAGCGGGTATTTCAATTTCATAATTGCTTCATGGGAGTGTACCAGGATTTTGCAGAGCCACTATGGAGTTGTATTAAAGAGGGCCTCCGGCCAAGTATGTGGTTGGACCCATGACCTCTGGTGTGAGCAGTCAACATTTTATCCACTGCACTACTGCCCAGCTCCGTACTAAATTCCAAAATAATTTGTAAGATATACAGCAACTATAAATAAATGTTTACCTTTCCCTTCATACTGTCAGTCCAGCTGTACATGTGGATACTGCTGGACAGGTTGACCCTGCTGGACAGATTGACCCTGCTGGATCTGAAATTAAACAAACGTCATAAGGCTCCCTATTCACCCTTCATTTGTTATCCTGGCTCATCCAAGGCTCAGACATAGTGAAGAAAAAACGGATTAAAGTGCCAGGCCCTAACTGCATTAATGTCCTTTCAGTGCCTAAAAAAGGTTGGGGATCATCGTGGTGCCGAGGAATACCAGATCTTGCTGTCAGTGTTTACGAATATTTTCCCAGCATAATGGAATTTATCATAATGTTGATGCAAATTTTCATGATCATTTCAGCATTTTCTTCATTCAAAATAAATATTTCGATGTTTTTATTATTATAATTTGAGAAGTGGGGAAGCTATGCAGTGTAAATTGTAATGAGTAAAATAACAAATTTCATGGAATCATTTTGAAGTTTTACGATAACATACAATTTATTCAAATGAATAGCCTACCAGTTAAACGCCTTGTCTTACAACACCATACTACTGACTTTGTATAAAACATTCTGACAGTTGGCTATGTAAAAATGTCAACTATGAAGTTCTGCTGTTCTGCAAAGTTGGATAAATTTGCTTTGAGGCTGGGGTTGCATTTTATGCCACACATTCAATGTAAGATTGACACAAAGATGACAACCAGCATTCCACTGACTGTCCAGCTATAGTTGTCAACTACTGGAATGATTACTGTCTCAAAACAGGTTGTAGTAAGAACCAGTCTAGTGTAGTTTGGCAACTTACATGATGTTTGTATCATCTGACAGAATGTTTTCAAGACTGTGGAATCATCTTTGGTCCTAGTGGCATGTCTATATCACCTCATAAACTCTTCCTCCCTCTCCAGACATTCACCTGTATCATTACATCTGTCCTCTCTCTCCAGACATTCACCTGTATCATTACATCTGTCCTGACCCTCTCCAGACATTCACCTGTATCATTACATCTGACATGATGTGGAACCATCTATAAGTAGGAGGACTAGAAAAAGTGATATGCATTTACTGTTAACCTATTATCAAACAATTCCATTTTATGTTACTGTCTCTGGCCATTTAGATGTTTGAAAGAACTTGTGACTGAGTCCAGATTGTTTGTAAAGATTTAACATTTAACCTGGGAAGAGATAACTATAAGCATGGTTCCTCCATTGTGTAGTGAACAGTAGCAAACATTTGTGCCAAGTTTCAGGTTAATAGTTTTATATTCATGAACATGTCATGAATACAACAAATAATTATCACAACATTAACAAATACTAAATCAGTCTTACATAATTTTTCGTAATTATATTACTGTTACATTTAAGTACATGTACATTAATTTGAGACATACATTTAACACAGGATAGCCCATTTTTAAAAGAAATATTTACATGTCGCTTAACGTTTCCAATATAATAAGACAAAGAAAGACAACTCTGACTAGTTACTGTTATAGGGTATTCAAGACTTAAATTCCCTGTCATTCATATTTTATACATTAAATTGTATTGGAATTATTTATAACAAAAACACTTGAATGATGGCATACATATCACAGACCAAATCTGGAATACCTTATGTTAAAATATTGAGATTGTGATAATGTGTAATACGTCATCCACAAACTACCAGTATGTCTAAACGCAACAAAATTTGGAACATGTTAAATGGTATTAGGCTAAGAAGTATTTTTTACGATTCCACTCCACAAATTTTAAGTATGTTTACATGCAGTCAATTTGTAACTGTTTGCTTTGTGTATTTCCCTAGAATTGACACACAAAGTCTGATTGCAAAAAACATTTTTGTTTGGCTGGTAGATACATGTTATTAACTGTTACATTTCCTGAGCTTTGAACGACCAATTACATGTTTCACATAGATATGCTTCATAAATACATGTAATGTTATAGACATCACACAACTCTGGGAGAAGGGTAAAATTGCTTTCTCTGTATACACTATGAAAGATAAGACTTTATATTGACAAAAGAAGAAGTTGTTTTTTTTTGTGCAAAAAAACTAATTTTAAAAATATTATGTGACAAGTATGGACTCGCTTTACAGAGTCTGGAAATATACATGTGTAGGATTTCCAAACTGACAGGAGACATTTTGTTGTATAAATCTGTGTAGTTCTGATCTTAGTAAGCTTTTTTTTTCTTCCTAAATCAGGTTTGTCAAGTTTATAATATTTTGTAATATGTTCTCTTCAGTACTTCTATTACTCTCCGACCTAACTCTGCAAACATGGTGTTTTAGTGATGTATGTAAAGTTGCTGCCTCGAGTGAATGGTGTGATACCTGACAGATGTCTGTAAAGTCACTGCCTGGAATGGATGTTGTGGTACCTCTGCCACCATGGTGTCTGTGTAATCACTGCCTGGAGTGAATGTTGTACCTCTGCCACCATGGTGTTTTAGTGATGTATGTAAAGTCACTGCCTGGAGTGAATGTTGTACCTCTGCCACCATGGTGTTTTAGTGATGTATGTAAAGTCACTGCCTGGAGTGAATGTTGTGGTACCTCTGCCACCATTGTGTTTTAGTGATGTATGTAAAGTCACTGCCTGGAGTGAATGTTGTACCTCTGCCACCATGGTGTTTTAGTGATGTATGTAAAGTCACTGCCTGGAGTGAATGTTGTGGTACCTCTGCCACCATGGTGTTTTAGTGATGTATGTAAAGTCACTGCCTGGAGTGAATGTTGTGGTACCTCTGCCACCATGGTGTTTTAGTGATGTATGTAAAGTCACTGCCTGGAGTGAATGTTGTGATACCTGACAGATGTCTGTAAAGTCACTGCCTGGAGGGAATTTTGTGATACCCGACAGATGTCTGTAAAGTCACTGTCTGGAGGGAATGTTGTGATACTTCTGCCACCATTGTGTTTAAGTGATGTATGTAAAGTTGCTGCCTGGAGTGAATGTTGTGATACTTCTGCCACCATGAACCGCAGAGTTTCAGCAAATTCTATCGTATTACTCAAATTGTTGCTTCTTACGACATGCATGAGACACAGAGGTACTATTCTTGCCATCACTCATATGGCTCCATGAAACCACACAGGGGTTGATAATTTAACCACAATAGTGAACATGACAAAAAATGATAAAATGACACCCATTCAGAGGATTCCTACCCCTCTGCAGAGATTGGCAGTGATTCTATTCTTAACTGGAACCACACGGGCTTGATGGACAAATATAAAGCAATTGTTTTACAAAATACAGAATATGAATGACTACTTTAGTAAAAAAAAACTATATATTAATGTTCTTTATACATATATATATGTTGATGAATATAACAATATTTGACCGTGGTCTGTTGCAAAACAGTCAATAATGGACATAATTTCCCACAACGCCTTTCGGTATTCTTATTTACCAGGCATGACCTAGCCTGACCTCTGTCCTGACCTCTGACCTTCAGAGGTCAGGATAAGATGATGTGGTGCCATATCTGAATGGCCATCCCCTGCTCCTTGGTTTCCTAATAACTAAAATCTGTTTACTTTTTTTATATAATTCTAAAATTTTATTTTTTTTCATTTGTCTTCATGTGCTTTTAATCAAATTTAATCTCACACAACACGACCTGTGTGGCAGAAACTTAAAAAGCATAATTTATGCTTAGTATTGGTTCTATCCAGGAAGACTTTTAGAGTGATTTGTCCAAGTTGTAAAAACATTTTAAACAATCTACGTAAAGTAGCTGTAAATCTGTTTTGAGTTTAAAACACAAACTTCTATTTCAAATGGAAAACTTACATTTTTTTTTTATTAAAATATTCTGAAGACAAAGCCTAGGTGTGTCAATGTACTAGTTGGCAGTGATATTATAATATAATGATACTCTGCAATTAATGGCTGCCAACTAGTACCAATATCACTAAAATCTGTTTAAAACGTGTCTGAAATCTCTTTTACTGATCAATAATTCTAATATGCAAATTACCTGCTACAGACAGAAATTATTGTAAAACTTCCGATTTGCCGTGAAAGCATATAAAAGGGAAATAACAAATGTGGCTGCTTAATAGAGGTGACAGCTTATACAGATTTGACTGTATATACTCAGACAATTCTGTCATCTTTCAACATAAGAACGGTCACTAGATAAATGCATATGTAGATATTTTTTTCCATTTTGTTGGAACGTTCTTTACCCTTGCTCAGTATGGGAAGTATGTATACCAGTCCTGCTATATTGTATACCAGTCCTGCTATATTGTATACCAGTCCTGCTACATTGTATACCAGTCCTGCTACATTGTATACCAGTCCTGCTATATTGTATACCAGTCTTGCTATATTGTATACCAGTCCTGCTATATTGTATCTGCTATAATGTATACCAATCCTGCTATGCTGTATACCTGTCATGCTATATTGTATCTGCTATAATGTATACCAATCCTGCTATGCTGTATACCTGTCCTGCTACATTGTATACCAGTCCTGCTGTATTGTATACCAGTCCTGCTGTATTGTATACCAGTCCTGCTATATTGTATACCAGTCCTGATATATTGTATACCAGTCTTGCTATATTGTATACCAGTCCTGCTATATTGTATACCAGTCCTGCTATATTGTTTACCAGTCCTGCTACATTGTATACCAGTCCAGCTATATTGTATACCAGTCCTGCTATATTGTATACCAGTCCTGCTTTATTGTATACAAGTCCTGCTATATTGTATACCAGTCCTGCTATATTGTATACCAGTCCAGCTATATTGTATACCAGTCCTGCTATATTGTATACCAGTCCTGCGTTATTGTATACAAGTCCTGCTATATTGTATACCAGTCCTGCTATATTGTATACAAGTCCTGCTACATTGTATACCAGTCCAGCTATATTGTAACTATCAGTATATTATTTCCACTATGTTTGTGCCACAATAAGACCAATGGCACCATTGCCAACTTGATGCTTATTTGGCAGTTTTTGGATCAAGTTGAATGAATCTTGGCCAAATATTAAAAAGAACATTTTAATGTAGCCCTGGTTATACATTCGTCTGCTTTAAATTGCTTGTATCTAATATGTTTGTGACCCCTGTGACCTCTGTCTTTGTATATATTTAGGTGTGACATCACAGTGCACTTCTGAATGAATCTGTTAGTCTGTGTACATGTATTGTAGGGTTGGAATGCAAGTGATTGTTTGAATGCATGCATGTTTGTTAGATTCCATTCACTAAAATAAAATAATTCCATACAATTAACCCACCAAATATAGTCGCATGTCTCAACTCGTACTTATTTTCACTAGAATGCTACTGGACTTCAACCTGACACGACCTTAATTACCTTATATAAGACATATATATCATATTTAATCATTATTTCACAATTATGATAAGTAATTAATATTATAATAATACACTAAATAAACCAAACTATAATTATATACTTGGTGTTGAACATTCGTCAATTAAGACCAGTTTACAATAATATTATATAACATTATATAAACAGCTCATGTACAAATGCCCAGAGCTCAATACAGCTTATATCAACTCTTTAAAACATATCTACACTCACCTCTGCAAGTAACTAATTAATAAATTTCCCACTTGAATCAGTAACCTAAATGTCAACCTCTGTTGTGAGTACTTAGTCAATTCTCTATCCACTGTACTACCACCTCATATAAGTAAAGTTATGGAAGTTATGTTATAGGTGATTGAGGTAGCTTTTAAAATATTTTTACCAGTACGTGACAATGAAGTGAATTATACTTTTAAAAGATGTTCATAAATTTTCATCATTAAATTTTACATACATGTAATTTCAATGAAATTGATCATAGGGAAGCAAATGATCACCTCAGTATATTAGTTAAGCATACAAATGGCCATAAAATACACAAATGGCCATTAAGTAAACTATGTCTAATATATCCACAAGGACAATAAAACAGCAAGTTGATCTTGTATAACTTTGTATATATTATCCTGACATAGATTAGACCGCGGCGTGGTCTAGTGGTAGAGCATCTGCCTCGCATGCGGAAGGTCGTGGGTTCAATCCCTGGCTGGGTCATACCAAAGACTTTAAAAATGGTACTAGAAGCTTCCTTGATTGACGCTCAGCATTTAGAGGAGAGTTCTGGGTCTGGTTAGACCGGTGTCAGTATAATGTGACTGGGTGGGGTATCATACCATTTGTCTGCGGCATGATACTCCAGTGTGACAGCGCTCAGAATACTGTCTCAAGTAGACACCATTGCGATATGACTGAAAAATTGTTGAAAGCACCGCTAAACACCATACAACAAAAACAACTGACATAGACTAACAACATACTCTAAGTCATTCACCTGATTTCCCCTGTCATTTCTTTTCAAATTTTGAGAATTAACTGTGTTGACATAGTACTCCTTACTGGGCCACAATAGACACTAGTCCCTTTACTTGAACACACTTGAAAACCTTAGTTATAGAGATAATTTACACCAAATATAAACAAATTTATTTTTATTGAAATTTACAATTTGATATAATTTTTGGCCCTGCTGGCCTTTTATGGATATTGCTCCACTCCCAAATCCAACCCCATCCCACCTTTAATGGGGATATATCAGGATTTTTCAAAATTTCAAAATTAGTTAAAACATTGTTTTCCAAATATATCATGCCTATATATACTCATTGACCACAAACTGCCAAAAATTTAAGCATGCAAAAAAATATATATTGAAAAGGGATTTTCTATCTTGAGCTACGCACTTAGGTTAGATTAAAATAGATTTCACGTTTAAAATTGCAATATATTTTGTGACGTAATAAATGAGCCATGTGTTTTAAATTTTATTATAATTTGGTCCGTCATATAGGTTAACACATTGTAAACATCATTTCATCTTAAAAAGAGTCGGAATGGCGATGTGTTGTTCATCCAGAAGAATTTAAGAGTGCTCAGTCTATTTTTAGAATGGGAGTTTCATTTCAAGTTTGCAACTCGTATTGTAACATCGATTTTGTAATGTTTCTGAGGATGTGACAAACCAAATCATTCGGATTTTGTTTATTTATGATAATGAGATGCAATTTATCCTTTTAAGAACAATTTTATTTTTAACACATTTATCGCATTTTTACTCCCTTTAAGGACCCAGTCTCAACTATTTTCACTAAACAATACTCCTGCTCTCAAGATCATTAAAATAATTACTATAAAGAGAATTTACTGTTTTCCTATATTGTCCTTATGCCAAAACGAAGTCCCCTAACTGGGCCCCAATAGATTGAACAAAGTTGAAACTCCTTCTCAAAGTGATCATTTATATCAAATATGACTGAACTTGGCTCAGAAATTCTTGATGTTATCCCTTTCTGGACCCCTGCTTATTCCTTATTGATATACAATCCCCTTTGAAGGACCCAGTCTCATTTGTTATGACTAAATAAAGCTTCAAACATCAATATGATAAGAATAATACCAAATACATGTATGCATAAGAAACATATAAGTTAGGAGTACAGTTCCTGTTTTCCCCAATTTATTCCTATGAAAAAATTGAATTCCCTTACTGGGCCTAAATGGACCCTAGACCCTTTATTTGAACAAACTTAAAAACCTACCCATAGTGAACATATATACCATTTATGAACAGCTGGTTCTTGAGAAGATTTTTGAAATTTCACAAATTTCCTAAAATCCCCAGGGCAGGCAAATTTTTACTTCGGGTCTGATGACTTAAACAACCCTGAGAGAAAGTGATTAGGAGTTACTATATTCAAAAACATCAAAACTCCAGGCCTGTTTTTTTTGAGAAGTTTTGAAGAAAAAAAATTGCTTAGCTCCCAGGGTGGGGCCACATTTGAGGAAAAATTGAGAGAGCTTCATATAACAATGCTTTACACCAAATTTGGTGAAATCTGTCAAGCAGTTTCAGAGAAAAAGTGATTTGTAGCAAAAGTAAAGATGATGAACGGACACATAGTGACCACATAAACTCAACTTTGGCTCAAGTGAGCTAAAAACCACACACTTATACAATCTGAATATTGCAAGGAGACAGTATGCTCCTATAGTAACTCTCATGGCAGTGTGGACGTCATGTAACAGATGTGACATGAGTTTAGGTTAAATAAACAATTCAGAGTACAAATTCTTTAAGCCTTCCTTCAACAATAAAACTTATTGCAATTTGTCACATGTAACTTGTAACGTTTTTAAAGTGAAGTTTTCAAAGATTTAATGGTGTACATTACAGTTTATGTTATGGTGGAGAATGGATCCAAGGATAATCAACATCATTCTGCAAGTAAGAGACAAATTTCATCTGGACAGAGCTGGGCTTAAACCAATAACCTCAGAAGTAAAAGTCAGTGGGACCGTGCTGCTATGGAAATGCTTATATTGATGACTTTTTAAGAAACAAAAGAAATTTCCCATTTTTCCTTTGTAAGACTATTTGCTATTTTGTAACAGTAAGATTATAAAGGTATGAAATAAAGTCAAGTAGAAACTGACTGTGAATTACATCTCAATGCCACCTGAGATAAGGACAGGCATCTGGATCCATATTCACAAACATCGCAATTTGAGTATTTATTTTTTTAACATAAAATTTACAAAGGCTGCCTGCATTTCGAATATTCTCAAGACAAAGCTAACATGTATATCAACATATAATAACTGTCAGTATTATCCACCTAAAGTAGCTATTCCAATGAGCTTCGACGTTTGTACCACATTACTGTTCATAAGAAATCATTTTTGTACAATTCAACTCAGAAGCGTCCCGAAAATCTGGATAGAAATTTTGTATTGGACAGTATGACCGTCTTGAAAATCGATAATAATTTTGTATTGGACGTTAATGAACAGTAACTCTAACAATATAAATACTCTGCATATCTTACATATAGCATATAAGAGGAATCACTAAGGCACTCCTAATGAACATTGTGTCATTTGAAACAACAAGCAACATGTATATATTGAGAAATTGATGTATACATTATTCTAAAAGATATAATAGATACTTAAAAATATATTAAGAAAACAGCTGCGAAAAGGGAATAATATTAATACTGATATATCTACTTTAATAATATCAAAAAAGGTGATAAACATCGTAGTTTTTTACATATTACCTTGTGTTAAAATAAATTGTTTAATAAAATTTTAATTTGATATCATGTTTTATATGAAAAGAACATAAGGTGAATAATAAAAAGGTCATTATACATGTATAATAACCTTATAGTATAAAGAAATATATATTTGACTTTCAGTAATGTTAAATGAAATCAAGTTGAGAGGGTTTGTGACAAAATTATATAATATATACAAGATGGAAATATGAAATCAAAATACCCAGTACTATTCAGACCCCAGTTTTTGTGCAGACCCCAGTATGGGTGCAGACCCCTGTATGTGTGCAGAAACCAGTATGTGTGCAGACACCAGTATATGTGCAGACCCCAGTATGTGTGTAGACCCCAGTATATATGCAGACACCAGTATGTGTGCAGACACCAGTATATGTGCAGAAACCAGTATATGTGCTTTATGTGTGCAGACCCCTGAATGTGTGCGGGCACCAGTATATGTGCAGACCCCAGTATGTGTGCAGACCCAAGCCTATGTGCAGACACAAGTATATGTGCAGACCCCAGTATGTGTGCAGACCCCAGTATATTCGCAGACCCCAGTATGTGTGCCTACTCCAGTATGTGTGCAGACACAAGTATGTGTGCAGATCCCAGTATATGTACAGACACCAGTATATGTGAAGACACCAGTATGTATGCAGACCCCAGTATGTGCACATACCCCAGTATATAAGCAGACACCAGTATATGTGAAGACACTAGTATGTATGAAGACCCCTATATGTGTACAGACACCAGTATGTATGCAGACTCCAGTATATGTACAGACACCAGTATATGTGAAGACACCAGTATGTATGCAGACCCCAGTATATGCACATACCCCAGTATATAAGCAGACACCAGTAAGTGTGCAGGCCCCTGAATGTGTGCAGACACCAGTATATGTGCAGACACCAGTGTAAGTGCAGACACCAGTATATGTGTAGACACAATTTTATGTGCAAACACCAGCATGAGTGCAGACATCAATGTGTATGCAGACACCAGTATATGGGCAGACACCAGTATGTGTGCAAACACCAGTATGTATGCAGTCACCAGTATGAGTGCAGACACCAGTATGTTTGCAGACACAACTACGTGTGCATACCCCAGTATAAGTGCAGACACAAGTGCATTTGCAGACACCTGAATGTGTGTGGACACCAGTATGTATGCAGACACCAGTATGTATGCAGACCCCTGTATGTGTGCAGACCCCTGTATGTGTGCAGACCCCTGAATGAGTGTGGACACCAGTATGTATGCAGACACAAGTATGTATGCAGACCCCTGTATGTGTGCAGACCCCTGAATGTGTGTGGACACCAGAATGTATGCAGACACCAGTATGTATGCAGACCCCTGTATGTGTGCAGACCCCTGAATGAGTGTGGACACCAGTATGTATGCAGACACAAGTATGTATGCAGACCCCTGTATGTGTGCAGACCCCTGAATGTGTGTGGACACAAGTATATGTGCAGACACCAGTATGTGTGCAGACCCCAGTATATGTGCATACACCAGTATGTGTACAGACACCCATATATGTGCATACCCTGCATGTGTGCAGACACCAGTTTGTGCACAGACTCTAGTATATCAGCAGACACCAGAATGAGTGTAGACACCAGTATGTGTGCAGACACCAGTATGTATGCAGACACAATTATGTTTGCAGACACAACTATTTATAGACACCAGTATATGTGCATACCCCAGTATGTGTGTGAATGCAGACACCAGTATATGTGTAGACACCAGTATATGTGCAGACACCAGTATATGTGCAGACACCAATATATATGCAGACACCAGTATGTGTGCAGACCCTGTATGTATGCAGACACCAGTATGTGTAAAGACATCAGAATGTATGCAGTCACCAGTATATGGGCAGTATGTGTGCAGACCCCAGAATGTATGCAGTCACCATATATGTGCAGTATGTGTGCAGACCCCAGTATGTGTACAGACCCCAGTATGTTAGCAGACATCAGTATGTTAGCAAACATTAGTATGTGTGCAGACACCAGTATGTTAGCAGACATCAGTATGTTAGCAAACATCAGTAAATGTGCAGACACAAGTATGTGTGCAGACATCAGTATGTTAGCAGACATCAGTATGTTAGCAAACATCAGTATATGTGCAGACACCAGTATGTTAGCAGACACCAGTATGTTAGCAAACATCAGTATGTGTGCAGACACAAGTATATGTGCAGACATCAGTATGTTAGCAGACATCAGTATGTTAGCAAACATCAGTATGTGTGCAGACACCAGTATGTTAGCAGACATCAGTATGTTAGCAAACATCAGTATGTGTGCAGACACCAGTATGTGTGCAGACATCAGTATGTTAGCAGACATCAGTATGTTAGCAAACATCAGTATGTGTGCAGACACAAGTATGTGTGCAGACATCAGTATGTTAGCAGACATCAGTATGTTAGCAAACATCAGTATGTGTGCAGACACCAGTATGTTAGCAGACATCAGTATGTTAGCAAACATCAGTATGTGTGCAAACATCAGTATGTTAGCAGACATCAGTTTGTTAGCAAACATCAGTATGTGTGCAGACACCAGTACATTAGCAGACATCAGTATGTGTGCAGACACAAGTATGTGTGCAGACACCAGTATGTTAGAAGACATCAGTATGTGTGCAGACACCAGTATATTAGCAAACATCAGTATGTGTGCAGACACCAGTATATTAGCAGACATCAGTATGTGTGCAGACACAAGTATGTGTGCAGACACCAGTATGTTAGCAGACATCAGTTTGTTAGCAGATATCAGTATGTGTGCAGACCCCTGTATGTTAGAAGACATCAGTATGTGTGCAGACACCAGTATATTAGCAAACATCAGTATGTGTGCAGACACCAGTATATTAGCAGACCCCTGTATGTGTGCAGACACCAGTATGTTAGCAGACATCAGTATATGTGCAGACACCAGTATGTTAGCAGACATCAGTATGTTAGCAGACATCAGTATGTTAGCAAACATCAGTATGTGTGCAGACACAAGTATGTGTGCAGACATCAGTATGTTAGCAGACATCAGTTTGTTAGCAAACATCAGTATGTGTGCAGACACCAGTATGTTAGCAGACATCAGTATGTGTGCAGACACCAGTATGTGTGCAGACACCAGTATGTGTGCAGGCATCAGTATGTGTGCAGGCATCAGTACGTGTGCAGACACCTGTACGTGTGCAGACACCAGTACGTATGCAGGCACCAGTACGTGTGCAGACATCAGTACGTGTGCAGGCATCAGTACGTGTGCAGACATCAGTATGTGTGCAGACACCAGTAAGTGTGCAGGCATCAGTATGTGTGCAGACACCTGTACGTGTGCAGACACCAGTACGTGTGCAGGCACCAGTATGTGTGCAGACATCAGTACGTGTGCAGGCATCAGTACGTGTGCAGACATCAGTATGTGTGCAGACCCAAGTATGTGTGCAGACACCAGTATGTGTGCAGACATCAGTATGTGTGAGGACACAAGTACGTGTGCAGACACCAGTATATTAGCAGACATCAGTATGTGTGCAGACCCAAGTATGTGTGCAGACACCAGTATGTGTGCAGACACCAGTATATTAGCAGACATCAGTATATTAGCAGACATCAGTATGTTAGCAGATATCAGTATGTCAGCAGACATCAGTATGTTAGCAGACATCAGTATGTGTGCAGACCCCAGTATGTGTGCAGACCTCAGTATGTATGCAGTCACCAGTATATTAGCAGACATCAGTATGTGTGCAGACCCAAGTATGTGTGCAGACACCAGTATGTGTGCAGACACCAGTATATTAGCAGACATCAGTATATTAGCAGACATCAGTATGTTAGCAGACATCAGTATGTGGGCAGACATCAGTATGTGTGCAGACCCCTGTATGTGTGCAGACTCCAGTATGTTAGCAAACACCAGTATGTGTGCAGACCCCTGTATGTGTGCAGACACCTATATGTCAGCAGACACCAGTATATGTGCAGACACCAGTATGTTAGCAGACACCAGTATATGTGCAGACCCCTGTATGTGTGCGGACACATGTATGTGTGCAGACACTGCTATGTTAGCAGACATCAGTATGCCTTTTTATTTTTTATTTTTTATTTTATTTGATCAAAATATCAATATTCACCTTCAAATTTCTGCCTTCACCTTGACCCTGAAACACATAACCTTGCTTGATGTAAGTCGATGTGTTGCTGTGGGAACCATTCCCTGTCTGTGTTGAAGTCCAGGGTCACATTGTCCTAGTAACACCAGTTTGGTAGCCCTGGAATGACCTTGGTTTGATGTCCATTGTAGGCACTAAGTTCAAATTATTTGATGTGGAAAAGTTGTCAACAACAGTAGCATCATTCTGAAAATAGAAAAGAATAGAAATTACACCCCAGTTTTGTTGTCTGACATCATGGTGTACTGGAATAGAACAGAACATCTTGCTATGGAAGGATATTGTTGAAAAGGGGTAAAGATTATAGAGAAAGTAGAGAATATACACATAGCACATTACAATTATGTTTCTTTTTACTGATAACACTTAAAAAAATAAGGACTTTTTGTAGCTGTATGTTACATGTTAACCATTTTATATAATTGACATAAAAAATTCATTGTTCTGTGATGAAAATGTTTTGGTCATATCAGGACATTGTCACTCAGTGCAGAATCTGCCACTCTTGGTGGCCATGTTGGATATTTTGCAGCAAACGAATAAATGTATTCAAACTCAGCATTTCATTAGGCATAACTATAATGGAAATCACTTTTATGATTTTTCTTTTTTGAAATTTGAAAAAAAAAATAGGGTGGTCAGTATAAGTTATGTCAGCTGAGGGTCCTCCGTGGCCGAGGATCAAACCAACGACCCTCCAATCCTGAGTGGGATGCTACTGGACTACAGAGGTATAGGTGGGGACGGTTTATTTTGTGTTACATGGGTCAGAAAAATACATTATTTTTTATTTCATGTACACAGCTTGTTCAGAAATAATTATATTTATATTTAACAATATCTGCAACAGTCGTCATTCAAATGTTGGTATAAACAGTTGTACAATAATTATTGTTGGAGTAGTTGAGGGAAGGGCACCTGGAGCATGTGTAAAAAGTACAGTTGAAACTCGTTATCTTGATACTGGAAAGGATGCCAAAAATACTGTGGTATCAAAATATTTGACATAGATTTTGTCTCACGATAAATATTTATGTTATCACAGGTGATAATTGTTGGACATTGATGGCACAAATTCTGTCAAATAATTAGCCGCTCCAATATCAAATTTGTGTCTACAAACCTACCATCGGGGAAGACCAGTATCTGGTCTGGTAAAGAAGTATTCTTGCATACATAGTTTATTTTTTATTATACCATATAATTATAGAGATATAAAATGTATATTGACAGTAACTGTGTGCTTGCATACCCTGGATCTGTATGGTGCTGTAAACTGTTTTCAATCACGACCTAAATTCAACCACTTCTGAGATTTATGAATATCGCACACAAATATTTCAACTTCATGTGCTATTGGCAATATTTACAAATTGTATACACATGGTCATTGAATGCGTACCAGTATGCATAAACAATTTATCAATTTGTGTTCAACATGTTAGGGATGGCGAAGTTGTCACACGCTTTTTGACAAATAAAAAAATTGATGATGCAAAGCACAAACAATTGTTTCCTACTTGACTGACTACATATTGACAAATTAGGGTTAGATAAGGTCACATCTCGTCTCCCTGGCAACAGATGGAGCAAATGATGACTGAAAAGTTTAATTTATTGTATATATTTATGAGTGGCTCACGCAACAGGACTGAGAAATTGAAGCTATCCAGATTTTATTAGGTGACACAACCCTAAAAATCAAAGAACCACACAGTATTAGATGGATGGGTCTCAGAAATGCAGTTGCATCTGTGTATGAAAGTTTTCCTGCAGTTCTATCCACACTCTCACACTTTGCTGCTGAAGGAAATGTATCTGCATTAGGTATGTTCAAGTATTTGAGATTCAACCCCTTACGAATGCTACCATCTCAAAATTGGAGCATTTTGAAACACATGAAAGAGCATGTCTGAGACAAATAAAACATATGTGGTTATTAAGGAGAGTGAAACTTACATGAAAGGAGAAAAGTTAAGAAAGTACTGCCAATGAGTTGGGGGAGAGTTTTGTAAAGTGAAGGAAGAACACATTTCAAGTCTGAAAAAAACCCATCAAACACAGGTTTAGAAAGGAAGATGTGAAAGTGAAGTGTTTGCTGATTTAATCATTTGTTAGAACCAATGACTGCAAAGAAGGAAGGGTCACTTTCTGCAAGCATATAAGCAGAGACCACTTAAGAAAAGTAAATGTTAGTAATACACATATTACACCAACCGTCACACACACATGTTCTGTATGCAAATCTGGACATTTTTTGTAACTTTTTATAAATAATGGTAAATAATGAAATAAAATTAATTACTTTTTTAAACCGTTTAGTTTCCAAAGGCTTTGCTAATCATATTCATAACTACTTTGCTCATATTTAAATTCTCAATTCCTTTAAAGTTAAATTAACTCTTGTTTTTCATTAAATTTCTTTTTTAAATTATATCTGATGATAAAAGATTCAATGTTTATACTTTTATGCTTTTTATGTGCTTTGCTATACTGTTTGTATGTTTTAAATTGTCAGCTGAATGTTACCGGTACATATATATACATATATATATATATATATATATATATATATATATATATATGTGTCAAATGCTATTATTCTAAATGTATCCTATATAATGTATTGTCAGTTCAAAACCTTTATATGTAGCTTATGTATATCATGCCGACGTTAAATAAAATTTATTTGATTTGATTATTTTGACCCGTGTAGTTCATTTTTCCAAAATCAAGTTGAAGTAGCATGGGCAGGTGCATAGCTTCCTATGGGCACAGAAGGCATATGGCTACACTTTTTTTTCTGAGAAATTAAAGAAAGAAAATGCTAAAAAAAATCCCCAAAAATGCAATAGCACAACATTGTAACATGGACCTGTTGTCTGGCTTTAAAGTATTTAAATAATACTATTTGTATGTTGTTGATGTAGCCAGGCCTGATTAGCTCAGTCTGTTTCGCGTCTGACTATCAATCCAGGGGTCGTGAGTTCGAATCCCCGCCCGGCAACAGTCTCTTTGATGATTGATATACGACATTATGTCTCATTATCATTCGTCTCTCACCACTGATTCAAGTGGGAAAGTTATCAGTTACTTACGGAGATGGGGTGTGCTCGAGTACTGGTTAATTTCAGGAAACAGTGGTTATGTTAACTGATCATCTGTTAGCCCTTGATTGCATAAAAATGATGCTAAATATTCAATCAATCAATCAATTGTCAGCTGAATGTTACCGGTACATATATATATGTCAAATGCTCTTATTCTAAATGTATCTAAGATTATATATTGTCAGTTCAAAAGCTTTATATGTTGCTTATGTTGTACAGTTATATATCATGCCGACGTTAAATAAAATTTATTTGATTTGATTATTTTGACTGGTGTAGTTCATTTTTCCAAAATCAAGTTGAAGTAGCATGGGCAGGTGCATAGCTTCCTATGGACACAGAAGGCATATGGCTACACTTTTTTCTGAGAAATAAAAGAAAGAAAAATGCAAAAAAATGCCCAAAAATGCAATAGCACAACATTATAAAATGTACCTGTTGTTTGAAAATAGTAGCTACTTGAAACCATGAGACTGAAGGCTGCTTCATTTTTCCCTTCATTAAAATGAACATTTATTATCAATTTAATTGGTAATAAAATAGTAAATTCAATGTTAATATTTAGAATAAACAGGCCCCTAAAATCATAAGAAACATATGCAACCCAAGAAGCTAAAAAACAATTTATGGGGAGCATAGTCCCATACACCCTGCCCCCTACCGCTGTGCCTTCACATTGTTTTCAGTCAAGTTACGCCACTGCTGGAGCGAAGAATACGAATTTGACAGGTGCATGCTTTATTATTATTATTATTGATTCTGAGTAAACTTATTACTGGCTATCATAAAAAAAGTTAGTTTTGCAATAAAAACAAGAAAGATTCACCACAGATTGTCTCTTCTGGTTTTGGTGTGTGAGTGTGTGTGTGTGTGTGTGTATGTGGGGGGGGGGGGGATGTGCATGTTTTTCAAGTTTGATTTGATGACCACTAGTAGGACTATAACAAAATGTAAAAATTGTGAACTATCAGTTCTGTATAGATTATTTATGAACTTCTAAGTTTCACACAGATCTTGACAAAATCTTCTGCTCTGTAGGCTAGGTAAATGAACCGTGTTGTTAGAAAGACTGAGGCACCACCTTTGAACTATATCTAATTGTTCAATATCTTTTCTTAAATATAGTGACCACACAGGTGATCTGTATTCTAATACCAGTTATATCATAGTAACATATATAGTCTTAATCTCCTCATGTCTATAATCAGTAAAACATCGTTTGATAAGACCTATTCTTAAGCCTTTTTTACAACCTTTGAAATATGAATGTCTGGATTTAAAGTGTTCGATATAAATCAGAGCTTCAGATAAGATGCGTATATGACGCATTAAAAATAATCTGGAGCTCTGTAATACATCCAAATCCTTCTGACTCTCTTCCACATCCAAGATGATACCATTCAGGGAATATTTAAAATCAAGAGATTGTCATATTTCGAAAACTTTTTCTCTTTAAAACGAAGTAACCAGTGATTTGCCCAAGCAGCTAATGAATTTAAGTCTTCTGGCAATGTGATATAATTTAGTGTCATCCTTGAACATTTTCACTGTTGAGTGCACCTGACTGGGAATGTCATCAACGTATAGTATAATAATAATAATAATATTGGTCCTAAAATCGACCCCTGAGGAACACCACTATATTTACAGCTCTGTCTTGGTGAATATAATTTTATGTACCTTTTGGACAATTTTCGCTTGAATCAATTCAACATGCTGTTATGACTTTCAGGCAATAGACATCAGCAACTGTCAAGCACTGTGCTGCCAGTATAGTTAATGTTAATTCTGTGAGAAATTCTGACGTACCCATGTAATATTAACCGGTGCACCGGTAAAATAATGCGGTATATGTAACGGTGCTTTGTTATTATTACTGTATCATGAAAAAAATATAAATTTTTCTTACTTCAATTGTTGATTTCTTCTTCTTCTTCTGCATACAACACTCCTTCACAAACGAAGATTTGGTGCCGGTGTAAGGAAGTATTTTGACCCCCATAGAATATTGACCCCCGGTCGATATTTTATTGAAAAAAAATGACCCCTTTTCTGTAAAAAAACGACCCCCCCTTATAAAATAATGACTCCCGTATCAAAAGTGACCCCCTTTCGAAAGAAACATATTTTGTTCACTACTAATACTACGACTACGACTACGACTAGTACCACCACTACCACTACTACTGCTGCTGTTTTTGTTGATGTTGCTGCTATTGCTTTAACAGTTTTGATTGAATCATAATTATTATGAATGTATAAATGCGAACCTCGTAAGAATGATGATGAAGGTGACCTCTATGTTTTATGGTTCTTAATTTCCCATCGGGTTAATTATCCAGCCAAAGAGATGATCGTTTTTTTGTAGTTGGTTTGAAGAAAATACAAGAAGAATATGATTTTTTTCACCGAACCGTTCGTGTGCGCTTTTTACGTGTACATGTCCTGAATCCTGTGGTCCGAAAACAATTACTAACGCAAAAGAAAATGTGCATATTGGTATTACTCCTTTAAAGAACCCGCTTCCGTGGCCGAGTGGATAAGGTCACCTTTGGGGGTTGTTGGTTCGAGCCCCGCGGGGTACCTCGACCGACCATATGGCTCTTTATGTGAGAACTTTGGCATTTTTCCATACGTAGGATAGGGTTCCGGTACTGGTAACTGAGAAACCCAGGAACGATGGTGAGGTAAATTGCCCGCCTGTATATGACTGATAGATTGTTTAACAACGGAGGTTAAACTCCTTTTTTGGAAGCTATTGTTTAATGATTTACCGTTTGTCCTACTAGTTCTAGCCAAAGAACTAATAAAAAAATAATCGCATAACAATCGAATAAGTCAGTTTTTTTTTTCAACATTGTCATATATTTGCAGTTATGTATATTCAATGTGAACACCGCCTACCTCCTGTCTAAAAGGTTGAGCATTGAATTTTACCGTAATCACGTGACTATTTTCTGGTTTTGGTTTGGTTTTGATTAGAAGATTATGACATTCCTATGTACATGTGTTAATTGAACTAATCATATTCTGTTACATTCCAGATGACCGTGGTCATTGCTTTACATAAAGACTTGTAAAAGACAAAAAGACAGTGTTCTTATTTATGACGGTCTGAGTTGATCGACAACCAGAGTGACTATCATCTGCTGAAGAGAAATGCCTGTCGTGCAGTGTCCCATCCCTGGCTGTGAATATGTAACCGACGACCTTGATGCAGCAATTGTCGCTGCACTCATCACAGCTCATAGTGTAACACACGCTCCAGGACCTGTCACTGCTGCTAAAGTTGAGAAAGTGAAGATGCTTATCATATCGACAGCAGGCACAAGTGAGGAATCGGCATATTTTGCGTCACGATGGTCTGAATATGTTGATGCGACCAAAGTCACTGGCCGTGACAAAGTAGTTCAGCTGCTGGACTGTTGTGATGAACAGCTACGCAAAGACTTAACGCGATCTGCGGGTGGAAGCCTTACTAACAAAACTGATATAGAGGTACTTACTGCAATTAAAAAACTCACCG
>JAPMAH010000023.1:2280170-2391625 GCA_029582155.1 Panopea generosa | reverse complement strand
ATGTATACATCAATTTCTCAATATATACATGTTGCTTGTTGTTTCAAATGACACAATGTTCATTAGGAGTGCCTTAGTGATTCCTCTTATATGCTATATCTAAGATATGCGGAGTATTTATATTGTTAGAGTTACTGTTCATTAATGTCCAATACAAAATTATTATCGATCTTCAAGACGGTCATACCGTCCAATACAAAAAATCTATCCAGATTTTCAGGACGCTTCTGAGTTGAATTGTACAAAAACGATTTCTTATGAACAGTAATGTGGTACAAACGTCGAAGCTCATTAGAATGGCTACTTTAGGTGGATAATACTGTCAGTTATTATATGTTGATATACATGTTAGCTTTGCCTTTAGAATATTTGAAATGCAGGCAGCCTTTGTAAATTTTCTGTTGAAAAAGTAAATACTCAAATTGCGATGTTTGTGAATATGGATCCAGATGCCTGTCCTTATCTCAGGTGGCATTGAGATGTAATTCACAGTCAGTTTCTACTTGACTTTATTTCATACCTTTATAATCTTACTGTTACAAAATAGCAAATAGTCTTACAAAGGAAAAATGGGAAATTTCTTTTGTTTCTTAAAAAGTCATCAATACAAGCATTTCCATAGCAGCAAGGTCCCACTGACTTTTACTTCTGAGGTTATTGGTTTAAGCCCAGCTCTGTCTATATGAAATTTGTCTCTTACTTGCAGAATGATGTTGATTATCCTTGGATCCATTCTCCACCATAACATAAACTGTAATGTACACCATTAAATCTTTGAAAACTTCACTTTAAAAACGTTACAAGTTACATGTGACAAATTGCAATAAGTTTTATTGTTGAAGGAAGGCTTAAAGAATTTGTACTCTGAATTGTTTATTTAACCTAAACTCATGTCACATCTGTTACATGACGTCCACACTGCCATGAGAGTTACTATAGGAGCATACTGTCTCCTTGCAATATTCAGATTGTATAAGTGTGTGGTTTTTAGCTCACTTGAGCCAAAGTTGAGTTTATGTGGTCACTATGTGTCCGTTCATCATCTTTACTTTTGCTACAAATCACTTTTTCTCTGAAACTGCTTGACAGATTTTCACCAAATTTGGTGTAAAGCATTGTTATATGAAGCTCTCTCAATTTTTCCTCAAATGTTGCCCCACCCTGGGAGCTAAGCAGTTTTTTTTCTTCAAAACTTCTAAAAAAAAACAGGCCTGGAGTTTTGATGTTTTTGAATATAGTAACTCCTAATCACTTTCTCTCAGGGTTGTTTAAGTCATCAGACCCGAAGTAAAAATTTACCTGCCCTGGGGATTTTAGGAAATTTGTGAAATTTCAAAAATCTTCTCAAGAACCAGCTGTTCATAATTGGTATATATGTTCACTATGGGTAGGTTTTTAAGTTTGTTCAAATAAAGGGTCTAGGGTCCATTTAGGCCCAGTAAGGGAATTCAATTTTTTCATAGGAATAAATTGGGGAAAACAGGAACTGTACTCCTAACTTATATGTTTCTTATGCATACATGTATTTGGTATTATTCTTATCATATTGATGTTTGAAGCTTTATTTAGTCATAACAAATGAGACTGGGTCCTTCAAAGGGGATTGTATATCAATAAGGAATAAGCAGGGGTCCAGAAAGGGATAACATCAAGAATTTCTGAGCCAAGTTCAGTCATATTTGATATAAATGATCACTTTGAGAAGGAGTTTCAACTTTGTTCAATCTATTGGGGCCCAGTTAGGGGACTTCGTTTTGGCATAAGGACAATATAGGAAAACAGTAAATTCTCTTTATAGTAATTATTTTAATCATCTTGAGAGCAGGAGTATTGTTTAGTGAAAATAGTTGAGACTGGGTCCTTAAAGGGAGTAAAAATGCGATAAATGTGTTAAAAATAAAATTATTCTTAAAAGGATAAATTGCATCTCATTATCATAAATAAACAAAATCCGAATGATTTGGTTTGTCACATCCTCAGAAACATTACAAAATCGATGTTACAATACGAGTTGCAAACTTGAAATGAAACTCCCATTCTAAAAATAGACTGAGCACTCTTAAATTCTTCTGGATGAACAACACATCGCCATTCCGACTCTTTTTAAGATGAAATGATGTTTACAATGTGTTAACCTATATGACGGACCAAATTATAATAAAATTTAAAACACATGGCTCATTTATTACGTCACAAAATATATTGCAATTTTAAACGTGAAATCTATTTTAATCTAACCTAAGTGCGTAGCTCAAGATAGAAAATCCCTTTTCAATATATATTTTTTTGCATGCTTAAATTTTTGGCAGTTTGTGGTCAATGAGTATATATAGGCATGATATATTTGGAAAAGAATGTTTTAACTAATTTTGAAATTTTGAAAAATCCTGATATATCCCCATTAAAGGTGGGATGGGGTTGGATTTGGGAGTGGAGCAATATCCATAAAGGGCCAGCAGGGCCAAAAATTATATCAAATTGTAAATTTCAATAAAAATAAATTTGTTTATATTTGGTGTAAATTATCTCTATAACTAAGGTTTTCAAGTGTGTTCAAGTAAAGGGACTAGTGTCTATTGTGGCCCAGTAAGGAGTACTATGTCAACACGGTTAATTCTCAAAATTTGAAAAGAAATGACAGGTGAAATCAGGTGAATGACTTAGAGTATGTTGTTAGTCTATGTCAGTTGTTGTTGTTGTATGGTGTTTAGCGTCGCTTTCAACAATTTTTCAGTCATATCGCAACGGTGTCTACTTGAGACAGTATTCTGAGCGCTGTCACACTGGAGTATCATGCCGCAGACAAATGGTATGATACCCCACCTAGTCACATTATACTGACACCGGTCTAACCAGACCCAGAACTCTCCTCTAAATGCTGAGCGTCAATCAAGGAAGCTTCTAGTACCATTTTTAAAGTCTTTGGTATGACCCAGCCAGGGATTGAACCCACGACCTTCCGCATGCGAGGCAGATGCTCTACCACTAGACCACGCCGCGGTCTAGTCTATATCAGGATAATATATACAAAGTTATACAAGATCAACTTGCTGTTTTATTGTCCTTGTGGATATATTAGACATAGTTTACTTAATGGCCATTTGTGTACTTTATGGCCATTTGTGTACTTAACTAATATACTTCGGTGATCATATGCTTCCCTGCGATCAATTTCATTGAAATTACATGTATGTAAAATTTAATGATAAAAATTCATGAACATCTTTTAAAAGTATAATTCACTTCATTGTCACGTACTGGTAAAAATATTTTAAAAGCTACCTCAATCACCTATAACATAACTTCCATAACTTTACTTATATGAGGTGGTAGTACAGTGGATAGAGAATTGACTACTCACAACAGAGGTTGACATTTAGGTTGCCGATTCAAGTGGGAAAGTTATTAATTAGTTACTTGCGGAGGTGAGTGTAGATATGTTTTAAAGAGTTGATATAAGCTGTATTGAGCTCTGGGCATTTGTTAATGAGCTGTTTATATAATGTTATATAATATTGTTGTAAACTGGTCTTAATTGACGAATGTTCAACACCAAGTATATAATTATAGTTTGGTTTATTTAGTGTATTATTATAATATTAATTAGTTATCATAATTGTGAAATAATGATTAAATATGATATATATATGTCTTATATAAGGTAATTAAGGTCGTGTCAGGTTGAAGTCCAGTAGCATTCTAGTGAAAATAAGTGGGAGATTGAGACATGCGACTATATTTGGTGAGTTAATTGTATGGAGTTATTTTATTTTAGTGAATGGAATCTAACAAACATGCATGCATTCAAACAATCACTTGCATTCCAACCCTACAATACATGTACACAGACTAACAGATTCATTCAGAAGTGCACTGTGATGTCACACCTAAATATATACAAAGACAGAGGTCACAGGGGTCACAAACATATTAGATACAAGCAATTTAAAGCAGACGAATGTATAACCAGGGCTACATCAAAATGTTCTTTTTAATATTTGGCCAAGATTCATTCAACTTGATCCAAAAACTGCCAAATAAGCATCAAGTTGGCAATGGTGCCATTGGTCTTATTGTGGCACAAACATAGTGGAGATAATATACTGATCATAAGTTACAATATAGCTGGACTGGTATACAATGTAGCAGGACTTGTATACAATATAGCAGGACTGGTATACAATATAGCAGGACTTGTATACAATAAAGCAGGACTGGTATACAATATAGCAGGACTGGTATACAATATAGCTGGACTGGTATACAATGTAGCAGGACTGGTAAACAATATAGCAGGACTGGTATACAATATAGCAAGACTGGTATACAATATATCAGGACTGGTATACAATATATCAGGACTGGTATACAATACAGCAGGACTGGTATACAATGTAGCAGGACTGGTAGCAGGACTGGTATACAATATAGCAGGACTGGTATACAATGTAGCAGTACTGGTATACAATATAGCAGGAATGGTATACAATATAGAAGGACAGGTATACAGCATAGCAGGATTGGTATACATTATAGCAGATACAATATAGCAGGACAGGTATACAGCATAGCAGGATTGGTATACATTATAGCAGATACAATATAGCAGGACTGGTATACAATATAGCAGGACTGGTATACTGGTATACAATATAGCAGGACTGGTATACAATATAGTAGGACTGGTATACAATGTAGCAGGACTGGTATACAATATAGCAGGACTGGTATACATACTTCCCATACTGAGCAAGGGTAAAGAACGTACCAACAAAATGGAAAAAAATATCTACATATGCATTTATCTAGTGACCGTTCTTATGTTGAAAGATGACAGAATTGTCTGAGTATATAATCTGTTTAAGCTGTCACCTCTATTAAGCAGCCACATTTGTTATTTCCCTTTTATATGGTTTCACGGCAAATCAGAAGTTTTACAATAATTTCTGTTTGTAGCAGGTAATTTGCATATTAGAATTATTGATCAGTAAAAGAGATTTCAGACACGTTTTAAACAGATTTTAGTGATATTGGTACTAGTTGGCAGCCATTATTTGCAGAGTATCATTATATTATAATATCACTGCCAACTAGTACATTGACACACCTAAGCTTTGTCTTCAGAATATTTTAATAAAAAAAATTGTAAGTTTTCCATTTGAAATAGAAGTTTGTGTTTTAAACTCAAAACAGATTTACAGTTAAGTTACGTAGATTGTTTAAAATGTTTTTACAACTTGGACAAATCACTCTAAAAGTCTTCCTGGATAGAACCATACTAAGCATAAATTATGCTTTTTAAGTTTCTGCCACACAGGTCGTGTTGTGGGAGATTAAATTTGATTAAAAGCACATGAAGACAAATGAAAAAAAAAAATTTTTTAGAATTATATAAAAAAAGTAAACAGATTTTAGTTATAAAGGAAACCAAGGAGCAGGGGATGGCCATTCAGATATGGCACCACATCATCTTATCCTGACCTCTGAAGGTCAGAGGTCAGGACAGAGGTCAGGCTAGGTCATGCCTGGTAAATAAGAATACCGAAAGGCGTTGTGGGAAATTATGTCCATTATTGACTGTTTTGCAACAGACCATGGTCAAATATTGTTATATTCATCAACATATATATATGTATAAAGAACAGTAATATATAGTTTTTTTTACTAAAGTAGTCATTCATATTCTGTATTTTGTAAAACAATTGCTTTATATTTGTCCATCAAGCCCGTGTGGTTCCAGTTAAGAATAGAATCACTGCCAATCTCTGCAGAGGGATAGGAATCCTCTGAATGGGTGTCATTTTATCATTTTTTGTCATGTTCACTATTGTGGTTAAATTATCAACCCCTGTGTGGTTTCATGGAGCCATATGAGTGATGGCAAGAATAGTACCTCTGTGTCTCATGCATGTCGTAAGAAGCGACAATTTGAGTTATACGATAGAATTTGCTGAAACTCTGCAGTTCTGCAAGTATCAAGGTTCTAGGTTCATTCTGCATGTTCATTTGTTGGTGTAATTTTGTTTAAATCTGTATGTTAATTTGTTGTTTTTGTACATGTAGAGTGAACCTGGAATCTTCCTTTCTGTTGGCGTCGAATAACCTATCATTTGTTGGTATGCTGTAAAATCCTATTCATTCATTCATATTTGTCCATCAAAGTTTAACTATACTTAAACCAGAACAACCAATTGTTGGATAGTGCTGCTGTACTGAAGGTTCATGTTACTTACATAACTACAGCTTTACAAACATTTCATGAATGATGTGTAATCTATCTTACTCATCTTCCTGTTCTATTTCAGTCCAAGGGAGGTGTAAAATTATTACATTTTACAGACTTGTCAGCTATGAGGAGGATGGACATCTGTCAGGTATTACAACAGTCACTCCAGGCAGTGACTTTACAGACATCTGTCAGGTATCACAACATTCCCTCCAGACAGTGACTTTACAGACATCTGTCAGGTGTCACAACAGTCACTCCATGCAGTGACTTTACAGACATCTGTCAGGTATCACAACAGTCACTCCAGGCAGTGTCTTTACAGATGTCTATCAGGTATCACAACATTCACTCCATGCAGTGACTTTACAGACATCTGTCAGGTATCACAACATTCACTCCAGGCAGTGACTTTACAGACATCTGTCAGGTATCACAACATTCATTTCATGCAGTGACTTTACAGACATCTGTCAGGTAACACAACAGTCACTCCATGCAGTGACTTTACAGACATCTGTCAGGTATCACAACATTTACTTCATGCAGCGACTTTACAGACATGTCAGGTATCACAACAGTCACTCCAGGCAGTGACTTTACAGACATCTGTCAGGTATCACAACATTCATTTCATGCAGTGACTTTACAGACATCTGTCAGGTATCACAACAGTCATTCCAGGCAGTGACTTTACAGACATCTGTCAGGTATCACAACATTCATTTCATGCAGTGACTTTACAGACATCTGTCAGGTATCACAACAGTCGTTCCGGGCAGTGACTTTACAGACATCTGTCAGGTATCACAACATTCATTTCATGCAGTGATTTTACAGACATCTGTCAGGTATCACAACAGTCTTTCCAGGCAGTGACTTTACAGATGTCTGTCAGGTATCACAACAGTCACTCCATGCAGTGACTTTACAGACTTCTCTGGGAGGTATCACAACATTTACTTCATGCAGCGCTTTTACAGACATGTCCGGTATCACAACAGTCACTCCAGGCAGTGACTTTACAGACATCAGTCAGGTATCACAACATTCACTCCAGGCAGTGAATTTACAGACATCTGTCAGGTGTCACAACAGTCACTCCAGGCAGTGACTTTACAGACATCTGTCAGGTATCACAACATTCCCTCCAGGCAGTGACTTTACAGACATCTGTCCGGTATCACAACAGTCACTCCAGGCAGTGACTTTACAGACATCTGTCCGGTATCACAACAGTCACTCCAGGCAGTGACTTTACAGACATCTGTCCGGTATCACAACATTCCCTCCAGGCAGTGACTTTACCAACACTTGTCAGGTATCACAACATTCCCTCCAGGCAGTGACTTTACAGACATCTGTAAAGTATCACAACAGTCACTCCAGGCAGTGACTTTACAGACATCTGTCAGGTATCTCAACAGTCCCTCCAGGCAGTGACATTACCAACATCTGTCAGGTATCACAACATTCCCTCCAGGCAGTGACTTTACAGACATCTGTCAGGTATCACAACAGTCACTCCAGGCAGTGACTTTACAGACGTCTGTCAGGTATCACAACAGTCACTCCAGGCAGTGACTTTACAGACATCTGTCAGGTATGACAACATTCCTCCATGCAGTGACTTTACAGACATCTGTCAGGTATCATGCAGTGACTTTACAGACATCTGTCAGGTACCACAACATTTTCTTCATGCAGTGAATTTACAGACATCTGTCAGGTATCACAACATTCACTCTCAGGCAGTGACATTACAGACATCTGTCAGGTATCACAGCGTTCACTCCATGCAGTGACATTATGACATCTGTCAGATATCACAACAGTCACTCCATGCAGTGACTTTAAAGACATCTGTCAGGTATCACATCATTCACTTCATGCAGTGACTTTACAGACATCTGTCAGGTATCACAACATTCACTTCATGCAGTGACTTCACAGACATCTGTCAGGTATCACAACATTCACTCCAGGCAGTGACTTTACAGACTTCTGTCAGGTATCACAACATTCACTTCATGCAGTGACTTTACAGACATCACTAAAACACCATGGTGGCAGAGGTACCACAACATTCACTCAAGGCAGTGACTTTACAGACATATGTCAGGTATCACAATATTCCCTCCAGGCAGTGACTTTACAGATATCTGTCAGGTATCATAACATTCACTCCATGCAGCGACTTTACAGACATCTGTCAGGTATCAAAACATTCACTCCATGCAGTGACTTTACAGACATCTGTCGGGTATCACAACATTCACTCCAGGCAGTGATTTTACAGACATCTGTCAGGTATTACAACATTTCCTCCAGGCAGTGACTATACAGACATCTGTCAAGTATCACAACATTCACTCCAGGCAGAGACTGTACAGACTTCTGTCAGGTATCACAACATTCACTTCTTGCAGTGACTTTACAGACAGCACAACATTCACTCCAGGCAGTGATTTTACAGACATCTGTCAGGTATCACAACATTCCCTCCAGGCAGTGACTTTACAGACTTCTGTCAGGTATCACAACATTCACTCCATGCAGTGACTTTACAGACATCTGTCAGGTATCACAACATTCACTTCATGCAGTGACTTTACAGACATCACTAAAACACCATGTTGGCAGAGGTACCACAACATTCACTCCAGGCAGTGACTTTACAGACATATGTCAGGTATCACAACATTCCCTCCAGACAGTGACTTTACAGACATCTGTCAGGTATCATAACATTCACTCCATGCAGTGACTTTACAGACATCTGTCAGGTATCACAATATTTACTCCAGGCAGTGACTTTACAGACATCTTTCAGGTATGACAACATTTCCTCCAGGCAGTGACTTTACAGGCATCTGTCAGGTATCACAATATTTACTCCAGGCAGTGACTTTACAGACATCTGTCAGGTATGACAATATTCGCTCCATGCAGTGACTTTACAGACATCACAAAAATGCCTTGGTAGCAGAGGTACCGCAACTTTCACTCCAGGCAGTGACTTGCAGACATTTGTCAGGTATCACAAAATTCCCTCCAGGCAGTGACTTTACAGACATCTGTCAGGTATCACAACATTCACTCCATGCAGTGACTTTACAGACATCACTAAAACACCATGGTAGCAGAGGTATCACAACATTCACTCCAGGCAGCAACTTTACATACAACACTAAAACACCATGGTGGCAGAGGTACCACAACATTCCCTCCAGACAGTGACTTTACAGACATCTGTCGGGTATGACAAAATTCCCTCCAGGCAGTGACTTTACAGACATCTGTCAGGTATCACAACATTCACTCCATGCAGTGACTTTACAGACATCACTAAAACTTCATGGTGGCAGAAGTATCACAACATTCACTCCAGGCAGCAACTTTACATACATCACTTAAACACAATAGTGGCAGAGGTACCACAACATTCCCTCCAGACAGTGACTTTACAGACATCTGTCGGGTATGACAAAATTCCCTCCAGGCAGTGACTTTACAGACATCTGTCAGGTATCACAACATTCACTCCATGCAGTGACTTTACAGACATCACTAAAACACCATGGTGGCAGAAGTATCACAACATTCACTCCAGGCAGCAACTTTACATACATCACTTAAACACAATGGTGGCAGAGGTACCACAACATTCCCTCCAGACAGTGACTTTACAGACATCTGTCGGGTATGACAAAATTCCCTCCAGGCAGTGACTTTACAGACATCTGTCAGGTATCACAACATTCACTCCAGGCAGTGACTTCACATACATCACTAAAACACCATGGTGGCAGAGGTACCACAACATTCACTCCAGGCAGTGACTTTACATACATCATTAAACACAATGGTGGCAGAGGTACAACATTCACTCCAGGCAGTGATTACAGAGACACCATGGTGGCAGAGGTACCACAACATCCATTCCAGGCAGTGACTTTACATACATCACTAAAACACAATGGTGGCAGAGGTACCACAACATTCCCTCCAGACAGTGACTTTACAGACATCTGTCGGGTATGACAAAATTCCCTCCAGGCAGTGACTTTACAGACATCTGTCAGGTATCACAACATTCACTCCAGGCAGTGACTTCACATACATCACTAAAACACCATGGTGGCAGAGGTACCACAACATTCACTCCAGGCAGTGACTTTACATACATCATTAAAACACCATGGTGGCAGAGGTACAACATTCACTCCAGGCAGTGATTACAGAGACACCATGGTGGCAGAGGTACCACAACATCCATTCCAGGCAGTGACTTTACAGACATCTGTCAGGTATCACAACATTCACTCGAGGCAGCAACTTTACATACATCACTAAAACACCATGTTTGCAGAGTTAGGTCGGAGAGTAATAGAAGTACTGAAGAGAACATATTACAAAATATTATAAACTTGACAAACCTGATTCAGGAAGAAAAAAAAGCTTACTAAGATCAGAACTACACAGATTTATACAACAAAATGTCTCCTGTCAGTTTGGAAATCCTACACATGTATATTTCCAGACTCTGTAAAGCGAGTCCATACTTGTCACATAATATTTTTAAAATTAGTTTTTTGCACAAAAAAAAACAACTTCTTCTTTTGTCAATATAAAGTCCTATCTTTCATAGTGTATACAGAGAAAGCAATTTTACCCTTCTCCCAGAGTTGTGTGATGTCTATAACATTACATGTATTTATGAAGCATATCTATGTGAAACATGTAATTGGTTGTTCAAAGCTCAGGAAATGTAACAGTTAATAACATGTACCTACCAGCCAAACAAAAATGTTTTTTGCAATCAGACTTTTTGTGTCAATTCTAGGGAAATACACAAAGCAAACAGTTACAAATTGACTGCATGTAAACATACTTATAATTTGTGGAGCGGAATCGTAAAAAATACTTCTTAGCCTAATACCATTTAACATGTTCCAAATTTTGTTGCGTTTAGACATACTGGTAGTTTGTGGATGACGTATTACACATTATCACAATCTCAATATTTTAACATAAGGTATTCCAGATTTGGTCTGTGATATGTATGCCATCATTCAAGTGTTTTTGTTATAAATAATTCCAATACAATTTAATGTATAGAATATGAATGACAGGGAATTTAAGTCTTGAATACCCTATAACAGTAACTAGTCAGAGTTGTCTTTCTTTGTCTTATTATATTGGAAACGTTAAGCGACATGTAGATATTTCTTTTAAAAATGGGCTATCCTGTGTTAAATGTATGTCTCAAATCAATGTACATGTACTTAAATGTAACAGTAATATAATTACGAAAAATTATGTAAGACTGATTTAGTATTCGTTGATGTTGTGATAATTATTTGTTGTATTCATGACATATTCATGAATATAAAACTATTAACCTGAAACTTGGCACAAATGTTTGCTACTGTTCACTACACAATGGAGGAACCATGCTTATAGTTATCTCTTCCCAGGTTAAATGTAAAATCTATACAAACAATCTGGACTCAGTCTCAAGTTCTTTCAAACATCTAAATGGCAAGAGAGAACTGTAACATAAAATGGAATTGTTTGATAATAGGTTAACAGTAAATGCATATCACTTTTTTTAGTCCTCCTACTTATAGATGGTTCCACATCATGTCAGATGTAATGATACAGGTGAATGTCTGGAGAGGGTCAGGACAGATGTAATGATACAGGTGAATGTCTGGAGAGGGAGGACAGATGTAATGATACAGGTGAATGTCTGGAGAGGGAGGAAGAGTTTATGAGGTGATATAGACATGCCACTAGGACCAAAGATGATTCCACAGTCTTGAAAACATTCTGTCAGATGATACAAACATCATGTAAGTTGCCAAACTACACTAGACTGGTTCTTACTACAACCTGTTTTGAGACAGTAATCATTCCAGCAGTTGACAACTATAGCTCGACAGTCAGTGGAATGCTGGTTGTCATCTTTGTGTCAATCTTACATTGAATGTGTGGCATAAAATGCAACCCCAGCCTCAAAGCAAATTTATACAACTTTGCAGAACAGCAGAACTTCATAGTTGACATTTTTACATAGCCAACTGTCAGAATGTTTTATACAAAGTCAGTAGTATGGTGTTGTAAGACAAGGCGTTTAACTGGTAGGCTATTCATTTGAATAAATTGTATGTTATCGTAAAACTTCAAAATGATTCCATGAAATTTGTTATTTTACTCATTACAATTTACACTGCATAACTTCCGCACTTCTCCAATTATAATAATAAAAACATCGAAATATTTATTTTGAATGAAGAAAATGCTGAAATGATCATGAAAATTTGCATCAACATAATGATAAATTCCATTATGCTGGGAAAATATTGGTAAATACTGACTGCAAGATCTGGTATTCCTCAGCACCACGATGATCCCCGACCTTTTTTAGGCACTGTGAGGATATTAATGCAGTTAGGGCCTGGCACTTTAATCCGTTTTTTCTTCACTATGTCTGAGCCTTGGGTGAGCCAGGATAACAAATGAAGGGTGAATAGGGAGCCTTATGACGTTTGTTTAATTTCAGATCCAGCAGGGTCAATCTGTCCAGCAGGGTCAACCTGTCCAGCAGTATCCACATGTACAGCTGGACTGTCAGTATGAAGGGAAAGGTAAACATTTATTTATAGTTGCTGTATATCTTACAAATTATTTTGGAATTTAGTACGGAGCTGGGCAGTAGTGCAGTGGATAAAATGTTGACTGCTCACACCAGAGGTCATGGGTCCAACCACATACTTGGCCCGAGGGCTTCTTTAATACAACTCCATAGTGGCTCTGCAAAATCCTGGTACACTCCCATGAAGCAACTATGAAATTGAAATACCCGCTGTGTGTGTGAGTTAAGTGAGTGTGGTTGTTGATGTGGGTGTTCTTTTTTTATTGATAGGATAGGAAAAATCCAAGTAAATATCAGTATGTATTTTTTTAAAAAAATTATTCATATTTTCAAAACTAGCTTTGTTAAAATGTTAAAACTTGGTAACTTCAGTTTGCAATACTTGGAGATTAATATCTTGAATAATATGGTAATGTTATTATAAATCTATAGAATGGTTCAATGCATGAAAATGAGTAAAAGTTGATTTCAACATTGATATAAAATAGGCAACAATAAAGTCTAGAACAGCCAAACAGGAAGTGAAACCAGTGCAACTTGTAGATATCTGTACCCAAGGCACTATATAAATATATATCCAATTTTGGTTTGATATCCATGAAAATTTAATCAATATAAACACATGATTGTGATTTTATTATTTGTTCTTGTTTTATTTTACAATGACTTGAAAAAATGTTACGTAAAATACGATATACTGGCAATATTGTACATACTGTAAATTTAGAGATTGCTTAAACACGGATCCATGCAGTGATCCGTCTATGATACATGTATAACCCTTTTTGTGTGGGGTAAAGTTTTTACATTTTGATATTATTTCTACAAAAACAATGTTAAATAAGTACCTCAAAAAACTATTCCAATAGTAACAGTTCGAGTATCTTGTGTGTGATATCAAACAATTACTACAAAGGTCGTCATAAAAATGCCTGTGTGCCACAGAGATGTACATGTGTAAAACCAAGTCACTGTTTGCCGTGCTCCTATATACTCACTCAAATATTAGCTTCTAAACTTAAAACATTGTTTTGTTTTTTCAAGAAGTCCATTTACAACAAAAAAAACTTACAAAAAGCTACCTACATACATAATGCGAAAATACTGGGTCTTGAAAAAGCAAACAAATAATTTTTAAAAGCAAAAAAAAGGTACGGAAGTCAAGAACTTCTTTGTATACTACAGTAAGTAGGTTGACAAGATCACACACTGTGTATATTGTTGAAATCGCTTGTACTCTAATTGAATTCCACTTGTCATGAAGGTGTTAAACAGGCATTTAATATAAGCTTCTTTAAAGCAAAAGCGAATGGCCGAGCTCGAAGACTGCACACAAGCGTACAACCTAGTTGTAATCTTATTGAAACATAATTTTAATGATGGATCGAAATTGTCTTTGAAATGACTTGTACATGTTGTTTGTTCTTGTACTGTGATGTTTGTTGTTATGCGAGTTATCAATCTGACCATTATGGGGACCTCTGTACAATACAGAGTTGGGTCTGTTGTGTCCTTGAGCAAGACACTTTGTCTACATAAGCTTAGTATTGGATCTACGCAAGTATTCTTCAAACATGATCTGTTGTAATCACCAGGGGTCCATGATGATTGTTATATGACATTGTGTATCATTATTTCACCACTGATTCAGGTGAGAAAGTTATCAGTTACATGCAGTGATGGGGTGTGCTTGAGTACTGGTTAATCCCAGGAAACAGTGGTTAAGTTGACTGAACGTCTGTTAGCCCTCGATGGTATAAAATGAAGCTTAATATTCAATCAGTCAACTGTTGTAATCAATTGTTTTTCAATCAGGCAAAATAAATAAGTTTTACCATTTTAAGGTGACTTCTGTCAGTAAAAAGACTTAAATATTGTCTATTTACATGTACATGTATTTGTTTGTCATACAAGAAAACAATATAAAAAGAAAATTAAAATTGTGTAAACAACTATCTTAGGAATGTTCAGTGGACGGTTCCTATTTGTTTTGAAATAGTTCCAAGTCAGGAACAGTGTTTTGGAAAATATAATCGAAAAATTATAAAAATTTGAAAAAAAATTACCAGACCTTCTTTTATAAAAATCTGTTTCATTCACTTTCATGGGCTAACATGGTCAGCAGGAAAACATGCTGGCTCAGAAAGCGCATGGTTAATGTGCTTATGGTATTAATTTAGCAATTTACTCTTTGTTACAAATGAGGGAATTATTCACCCTGTACTATATATATTGCTGTATACTCCAACAGTAGATTTGATAAAACTCATAGATCCATGTCGTTATCATTCACTGCTATAGTCACAATTGATGACAAGAATACAGGTATTAGGAAACATAGATCCATGTTGTTATCATTCACTGCTATAGTCACATTTGATGACAAGAATACAGGTGTTAGGAAACATAGATCCATGTCGTTATCATTCACTGCTATAGTCACAATTGATGACAAGAATACAGGTGTTAGGAAACATAGATCCGTGTCGTTATCATTCACTGCTGGTTGGTAGTCACAATTGACGACAAGAATACAGGTGTTAGGAAACATAGATCCGTGTCGTTATCATTCACTGCTGGTTGATAGTCACAACTGAAGACAAGAATACAGGTGTTAGGAAACGTCAGTTTTAGGATTTCTAATAAGTATTAACGCTGTGTGAATATACAACTGCAGCAAAGATAATTGAACTTCCAATCACCAGTAGGTTTTTATATACCAATTTCAAAACAAACTTTGGCATAATCTATCTCTAATTCATAATGTACAATTATTTCATCAGTATATTCTCTCTCCAGGCGAATGACTGGATTCCTGATGGAATATATTTAATCCTGCTGACAATATTAGCTTTGATCTCTCCCTTACAATAGTTTTACAATATTTACATGCGCAATTATTAAAAAGTGTACACAATATTTATTTGTTACAATTTTAGAGAGAGAGAGAGAGAGAGAGAGAGACGAAGGTATGCAGGCTCATGCATATATCCCCCGTTTATCATGGCGTGTGTATGAAGCTTACTGGAAGAACTAGGTGGCAGTAATCCATTAAGCTCAGCCATTTGTGCTAACACTTTTAAGTGAAGGTTCCTGGTATAAGTCTGGCTGCATACTTTCATCACCCCATGTAGGTAGTCATTAAGGGGTTGTTACTGAACAAACTTTTGATTGTCTTGTTCTCTTTAACCCAGGAAAGAGGAAGAATTCCGTTTTGATGGGTGAATATGCTTAAGTATGTAAAGTGAATTATCATGGGTTCGGGACTCAGTCTGTCTGCATATTTTTCACACCAGGCTTAGCTTAATTTTGACTGATTACTTAATATTCTTTTATCAATATGAATGAAAGCAAATGCAGTTTTACTATAGCCAGTCTTAAACCATAATGACCTGTTTGCTTATTCTTTATTTAAGTACTTAAGTATATATTTAAACATTTTGGGCTCGGTCAGCTCAGTTGACATCTGACTATTAATCCAGGGGTCATGAGTTTGAATCCTCTCCCTGCCACATTCTCCTTGATGTTTGATATACAACATGTCTCATCAATCGTCTCACCACTGATGTAAGTGGAAAAGTCATCAGTTACTTGTGGAAATGGTAGCCTGATTAAATAAGGCATGAATGGATGGCTTTCTTATTATTTGGATATCCGATCTGTTGTCCATAACTCGGGAGACACAAATTTAAAAGTCTTTTAAAGGCTCCAGAGACATGCAAAATGCTGCACTAGGGAAATGGGTGTACTTGGGTACTAGTTAACCTTCCAGATTCCCGGAAAGAGTGGTTAGGTTAAACTTCTGTTAAATTATCTCTCGATGACATAAAATGGTGCTAAATTTTCAATCAATCACTCAGTATGTTGATAAAACAGGAGCCAGGGTACACATACATTGCTATAAAAATTATTTTTTTATCAAACCAAGGCATGTTGAACAATATGATATTTTCAATGGTCATCATAAAGGGACACAATGTAAAATGTGCAATTAAAATAAATCCACCTTTTGCAGTAGTTGAATGAGACTAACAATCTAGCACTTTAACATTACATACACGAGTTACCAGGGTATGTGTATGCCTCATTTTTTTCTTTGAATCTTTATAAACAAAAATGGAAACAAAGTGGGGCCCCACCCCTAACTGAAGTGTGAAATCCACTCATACAACTGGCAGTTGTTTCACAAATGAAAAATCTAGTTTTTGAAAGGCTGTTTTTCTAAGCACAGTCATTAGAAAATAGTAGAACTTACAATTTAATACAACATATTGAAGTTGACTATGATATTGCAATTGTCCAAAATAGTTGATATAGAAAATATTGTACGCAATATAGAGCATGCAATCCAATATCTATTACAGATTCATTCAGACTATGAACACCGTGAAACAATACAGCGGGAGATTGAACAGGGGGCACACAAGGTAGACCAAAATTCTCTATTCCATACCACATACTGGAATATTGTTTACAATGCAGTTTAAAGATAAAAGAAATTACAAACATGTTACATGTAAGTCAACAAACTGTTGAAAGGACATATTAAATATTTACATTGTAAGTGTAGGGTTATGAAATAGGTTGTAACAAAGTTGGGAATCCAATATAGATTTATAAGAGTAGATTGGATTTCTATAATAAACTAAAACTTACACAAATTAAAAACTCGCATAAAAACACCAAACACGGGACAGTACGCCGCTTCACCTGACCCATTTATCAAATATCTCATTAACAACAAGGTAGGCGAATTTGAACATACAGCGACTGCGTAACAATTAATAAAACAAACAAACTGTCACGCTAATGGCTGATAACAGGCAGGTGATACGCGTAGTAATTGCTAAAACAAAGTAGATGTCGTCCTTACTAGTAAAATGTGGGAGCATGTAACAATTAGCAATTAATAAATGTTGTTAATGATCAATACAACTTTGACAGCCGTGTAAAGAAACCCGTATATAAGAGACCGGTTTTTACCTATAGGGGGAGTCGGTTTTCGAATATGTTTTAGGCCTCGTAGGTTCGCTCAAACTAAATTAGGTTTCGTCGCTTGTGATCAGTTAAGTTAGAAATTAAGCTTGTGACAACTCTAGAAATTGAACTTAAAATATGTTTAGAAATTAGACTTGTGATAACTTTAGATTGAACTTATAATAAACATCACTAATCTCAATTAACTTGTGAACTTTTTTATGCTCATTACACTACAAGATCTGATTACAGATAAAAAGCATCAATTTGCATGTTATACTTGATGCTAACCTTTTTTTGTATCATCATTTTACGATAAGCGAAAATTTGTGATGGCCCAGTGAACTTCACAGCAGGTTTGATAAGAAATTGTTCTATGTGTAAATTGAATGATTGGAATAATCTTATGTGTCATTTTCTACATTGCATAGTTTTATGGGGTGGTAACAAGGCACAGGAAAGCGATTTTGTTGTAAATCGTGAAAACACATGACTGTCTTCTTGTTTGTTTATATCAATCAGTACATATAAATGACAGTTTTTAGTTAATTCCAATACATTTATTGTTTTATTGAAGTCAAATATTGCTTTACTGTTACTCTTGGATGTTCTGGATTAAACAATGTAAATTTTATACATTCAGGAAATGGTCAATTTCATAAAGATTCACACACTGTAAATGAGTTACGCTTCTATATCAACCATATGATACCATACCAAATACCGGTACTTTAAAAATGGTACAAGAAACTTCCTCGCTTGGCGCCCAGCATTTAGAGGATAGTTATAGGTCTTGTCGACCAGGTGTCTGTATAATGTCGCCCATATTGTGACTGTGTGGGGTATCATACCATGTGTCTGGCATGATACTCCAGTGTGGCTCAGAATACTGTCTTGTCGGCCAGGTGTCTGTATAATGTCGCCTATATTGTGACTGTGTGGGGTATTATACCATGTGTCTGGCATGATACTCCAGTGTGGCTCAGAATACTGTCTTGTCGGCCAGGTGTCTGTATAATGTCACCTATATTGTGACTGTGGGGTATCATACCATGTGTCTGGCATGATACTCCAGTGTGGCTCAGAATACTGTTTTGTCGACCAGGTGTCTGTATAATGTCGCCTATATTGTGACTGTGGGGTATCATACCATGTGTCTGGCATGATACTCCAGTGTGGCTCAGAATACTGTTTTTTCGACCAGGTGTCTGTATAATGTCACCTATATTGTGACTGTGGGGTATCATTCCATGTGTCTGGCATGATACTCCAGTGTGGCTCAGAATACTGTCTTGTCAGCCAGGTGTCTGTATAATGTCACCTATATTGTGACTGTGTGGGGTATCATACCATGTGTCTGGCATGATACTCCAGTGTGGCTCAGAATACTGTTTTGTCGACCAGGTGTCTGTATAATGTCGCCTATATTGTGACTGTGTGGGGTATCATACCATGTGTCTGGCATGATACTCCAGTGTGGCTCAGAATACTGTCTTGTCAGCCAGGTGTCTGTATAATGTCACCTATATTGTGACTGTGGGGTATTATACCATGTGTCTGGCATGATACTCCAGTGTGGCTCAGAATACTGTCTTGTCAGCCAGGTGTCTGTATAATGTCGCCTATATTGTGACTGTGGGGTATTATACCATGTGTCTGGCATGATACTCCAGTGTGGCTCAGAGTACTGTCTTGTCAGCCAGGTATCTGTATAATGTCACCTATATTGTGACTGTGTGGGGTATTATACCATGTGTCTGGCATGATACTCCAGTGTGGCTCAGAATACTGTCTTGTCAGCCAGGTGTCTGTATAATGTCGCCTATATTGTGACTGTGGGGTATTATACCATGTGTCTGGCATGATACTCCAGTGTGGCTCAGAATACTGTCTTGTCAGCCAGGTATCTGTATAATGTTGCCTATATTGTGACTGTGTGGGGTATTATACCATGTGTCTGGCATGATACTCCAGTGTGGCTCAGAATACTGTCTTGTCAGCCAGGTGTCTGTATAATGTCACCTATATTGTGACTGTGGGGTATTATACCATGTGTCTGGCATGATACTCCAGTGTGGCTCAGAATACTGTCTTGTCAGCCAGGTGTCTGTATAATGTCGCCTATATTGTGACTGTGGGGTATTATACCATGTATCTGGCATGATACTCCAGTGTGGCTCAGAATACTGTCTTGTCAGCCAGGTGTCTGTACAATGTCACCTATATTGTGACTGTGTGGGGTATTATACCATGTGTCTGGCATGATACTCCAGTGTGGCTCAGAATACTGTCTTGTCAGCCAGGTGTCTGTATAATGTCACCTATATTGTGACTGTGGGGTATTATACCATGTGTCTGGCATGATACTCCAGTGTGGCTCAGAATACTGTCTTGTCAGCCAGGTGTCTGTATAATGTCGCCTATATTGTGACTGTGGGGTATCATACCATGTGTCTGGCATGATACTCCAGTGTGGCTCAGAATACTGTCTTGTCAGCCAGGTGTCTGTACAATGTCACCTATATTGTGACTGTGTGGGGTATTATACCATGTGTCTGGCATGATACTCCAGTGTGGCTCAGAATACTGTCTTGTTAGCCAGGTGTCTGTATAATGTCGCCTATATTGTGACTGTGTGGGGTATTATACCATGTGTCTGGCATGATACTCCAGTGTGGCTCAGAATACTGTCTTGTCAGCCAGGTGTCTGTATAATGTCGCCTATATTGTGACTGTGTGGGGTATTATACCATGTGTCTGGCATGATACTCCAGTGTGGCTCAGAATACTGTCTCATGCCTATATATATTACACTTGCATTCGTTTTACAGTTTGGGCTGTTTCTTTATATATTTATGTAAAATAATACCAAACGTATATACATATGGTTCCTGGTGTTGAGTACATCTTTATAGTGTAATGTAGCACACTTTTCTATATGAAAAGGACTCCAGGTTCAAGTCCTGGTGGAGACCTCAGCACTTTTAACCATTGTACAAAACAAACCCACTTAATTCTGTCAGCCAGAACTATTACATGAATGATAATATTGTATAATACATACTTCAAAGACATTGAACTAGCCTTATGTTTTTCATTTGCTGTCATGGAAACTCCAAATTGTTCTGATTCCTGAAATAAATACGCCCCAACTTACTGATCAAAACATTTTTACTACCTTCATAAATTTTCATAAATTCAAAACAGATTTGCAATGCATAGTAAGAAGCCTCCAACAGATATCCTTAGTTGGAATTGAACCAACATCTTCCATCTTAAAGCTGGATGTACTTCATTGTACTACAAGGATGCATCTTAAAGCTATATTACTGCACTGCATACTAAATATAAATATAATCCTGTTTTCAATGGCTGCTGTAATAACATCATTTGTTAAGAAACTTGTTTGAAAATAATTAAAGAACAGTAACACTGCCAAAAGTCAATGGAACTAAACACAACCCGAAAGTGGTTGCAAAACCGGTAAAGTCAAACCTGTCTTAAGCAGCCAGTCAAGGGAAGGAGCAAAAGTGGCCTTTTAAGACAGGTTTTTGCTTAATACAGGTTAATTTACTCTGACAACATAGAAATGGGAAATAGAAAGTATGATTGCTTAAGACAGGTGGTTGCTTAATAGAGGTGACCGCTTACATAGGTTTGACTATATAAAAAAGCCAGTTTCCATTCAAATTGATGTGGGTAGAAATTTCCCCATAGGGCTCCATTGTAACATTATTGTCAACAACACTGTGAAAAATCAAAATCTGCAATATGTGTCTAGGCTCAAATTCTTGACTGGTTCAAGATCTGCAATTATAAACAAAAAATATATATATATGTTGACCAGGTTGGGTTTTGTAAATTCAAATGTTTTGCAGGACCCATCCATTTCCAGAGAAGTAATATGGCAATTCATCACAAATACCATTCGACCCATCAGATATTGTATATGGATCAGCTCGTAAGTCTTATTTAGCGATGCTTGACCCCATACACAACCAAGGACTACGACTCGCCCTTGGTGCCTTTCGTACGTCCCCTGCCGACAGTCTTTATGTAGAGGCAAATGAACCATCATTGTATTTAAGACGTGACAAATGGCTCTTCAATATGCAATTAAACTTCATTCAAATCCATCTAATCCTGCTTTTAATCTTACTTTTGAGCCAAATTATGAAACTCTCTTTGATAAAAAACCTAAAGCTATTCAAACTTTCGGTCTCCGGATCAAACCAAAACTCACCGAAGCAAATATTGATCTTAATTTAATTGCTAAGTACAAAGTCTCAGAAATACCACCATGGACTTTGGAAAAGCCAAAAATCATTTTTGAACTTTGTAAAGACAAAAAATCTGACAGACTCTACTATCTTCCAAAGTAAATTTAATGAAATGAAATCGTCTTACAATCATTATTGTCACATATATACAGATGGTTTATAAAGATGGAGAAACCGTGGCTGTAGTTGCTGTTACAGGACAGCACACCTCAAAGAGTCGATTACCGAACGGAGCCTCCATCTTTTCAGCTGAACTCAAAGCCATTGATTTGGCATTTGACTACATTAATGATTCTGAAAAAAGAAAGGATATTATATTTTCTGATTCACTTTCATCTCTTCAAGCCATAGATGGCATGAAAGATGATAATCCTCTTGTACTTCAACTTTTAAATAAAGACAATGTACTATGTAAAGATAATACTATTGTTTTCTGCTGGCTTCCTAGCAATACAGGAATTCGAGGAAACGATAAAGCTGATAAGGCTGCAAAAGCGGCCTTAAGCTTGAATATTATTTCTTTTTAAACTGCCTTTTACAGATTTTAAATCTCATATTAATAAATATATATTTAGTTCATGGCAGTCCTCTTGGGATCTTGCTATTAATAAAAAATTACATGTTATAAAACCAAAACTTGGCAAATGGCATCCTAACAATAGGAGTATTCGCCAAGAAGAAGTTGTATTAGCTTGGTGTAGAATTGGGCATACGCGCTGTACACATTCATATCTTTTAAAATATGAACCTGCTCCAGAGTGTGTCCCCTGTTTTGCACCGCTTTCTGTGAAGCACATACTGATCGACTGTGTGGATTTTTCTCCAATGCGAGAAAAGTACTACAGAGTCGACAGCATGAATGAATTATTTTATAAAATTGATGTTTCATATATATTTGGTTTTCTTAAAGAGTTTAAGCTTTTTAATCATTTTTAGTACCAATTATTATATTATTGACCTTTTATCTCTGATTTATTTATTTTTTCATTTCTTTATTTGTAAATAATTTTCATTTATTTATTTGTAAATAGTTTTAATAAATTTTTAAACGTATTTATTTAATATATTTTTGTCATCATCACGTCCATTAATCTTTGCGCGCACAAAATGACCTATTTATGTGTTGACGTGCCGTAAAACACCATTCATTCCTTCATTCTAAAATGACACAGAATTGTCTAAAAATCTGGTATCAGCATCAAATTTTCAGTGGTGATTTCAAAAATATTGACCATTTATCACATCATAAGAATAAATAAATCACTGCAAAGTAAAGTCCTGCAAATAAAAGAAAAAGGGAACTATACTCAGTAAAAAAAGAAACTTTACTCTCCATGAATTGGTTATTTTCAAATTCCTGTTTGTAATACTGCACTGATATTTGTATGACTGTGTCAGTTGATCATTTTGTAACAAATCTGTATTTTCATTGGACATTTGAAGTGTGTTTTGTACCCATAAATTAATGATAAAGTGGACAAGGGGCGTAAACAAAAATAACGCTTTTTAATTGAAACTGAAATTTGCATTGTTATTGTTGCTTTTCAAGTTTGTTTTTAAGACTAATGTTAGTGAGGCATAGTTGTGAAACACGCAAGTAAGTAAGAATTACAAGTTTATTTTTATTTATAAAAGGTGACTCCATTGACAAAGTCAATTTTCCTTGAGGCCCTCTTAAAACAAGTACATCATATTACAAAGTCCACAAAATTATGTTGTTTTTTCAATTGTTTGAATAACAACATTTCTGTTGATGTAATGCACATTTGTGTATCTACCCCGTGGACTCTGTCACATGCAAATCATGTAAAACAGGATTTTTACAGCTGGGTTATTATTGTGTTTAAATAAGCAAGTTTTCAAAATTCAAACAGACTGACTCGATACCGACATTTTTTTAATAACATCTAAGTTATAGATGTAGAAATTAAAAAAGTTATTGCACTTTAAACAGAGTAAAGTTTCTTTTTTGGCTCAGTATATATTTTTAATTCTACCTCCTTCATCTGTAGGTCTGGAGTATTCAAAGGAGATAAGAGTGGCGTGAGTCCTGAAGACAGGTTTGTTTTGTCTACAAATGCACTAAAAGAACCAGAATATGTCTACAATTTAATCCTGACCGAGTAAAACTGTTCATGCATATATCTGCACCGGTTCTGAAATAATTCAAGTTTAAGTAAAGCATGGTACCAGTCAATATTCATGCTGTTTCCTGCAAAATAAAGTGATATTAATATTGCTATACCTGTCATGTAGAAATTGTAATAACTTTGTCATGTGTGGCCCTTTAGGTCTGAAACTTCCATAAATACATGTTCAAGTGTTGTCCTATCTGACAGAACAATAAAAACCTTATAAATAAATAACAAACAAAAAAATATTACGTAAATAACTATGATATTACCCCCATGGATTTTTGGTTAAAAGTCTATTTTTAAGATGCTGGTAATAAGGCAACATGAATAATAGCCAACTTGCATTCTTTGATGTCAAAATCAACTGCAACACTTGTTATTTCATGTGTTCAAATCATTTTCTAGAGAGAAATGGTAAAATCAGGCCTAAAAATATTGTACATGCATGCATAATGTCAAACTTCTGTGTATATCTCTTCTCTGAAAAAAAGTACACCAAACTCCGTCATGTACAATTGGTTACCAGTTCCTGGAGATTACTGACATCACTATTACTATAGAAACAAATATTGTGAAATAAGATTTGTGAGTGAAACCGCAGACAATTCACATGTTCTGTTATTATTATCATTATATAATAACAAGAAACTGGAGAAATATTTATCTACTGAAGAAAATCAACATAAATCAACAATGAAACAGTAAACCCAATCTGAGAAGGAAAGAATCTACTTTAAACGTGTTTTTTTGTTAAAAGCGAGGTAAAAGACATAGCGATAAATGGTCTGATATTAACATTGAACAATGTATCATCAGACTAGACAAGAAGACATTTCACAGAGTAATTACTTTAGATGACAGTGTGAATCTTGTGGATTTGCCACCAACCGCTATCACCTGTACGAGGAAATACTGTCACAAAAGAGAGGACCAAATAATGCAAATATAAATATGTCACTTCATGCTGCGTGCATGGACACATCTGTTGGAAATTCATCAATCCGTTTCCTTATGACAAGTTTGCATACGGTCCCACCAACTGAAAGCGGCATGCAGCGTCGCAGTAATCATGTGGCTGATGCAGTAGAGTCGGTAGCTGAGAATAGTTTTGCCTGAGTCGGGAAACAGTTACGTGGAATAAACAAAGCATGTGGTCTGTTGCCGCACAATGGCATTCCTGCCACAATTGACAGTCAATACAACAATGCTCTGTGGTCTGTGTATGAAAGGAGACCGTAGCAGCCAGCCACTCAGTTGACCGTGACTATGGTTGAACAATGCAGTAAGCAAAAAAAAATCATAGGCATGACATTTGGTAACAAACTGACTCAAGGAAAGAAAAACAATTTTTATGTGTCTGCTGTTATAGGAGATGAAAAAAAGAGAGGCACACAGAGTCATGTCTAATATCCTACAAAGTCATCAGCCAATACTTATGACAAACTGACGACAGATGGCGACAGTCAGGCACACAAAGGAGTGTCAATAGTGAATGAAGAATACTGTATTGAAGCTTCTACTGAATGACTAGCAGACATAACCTGTCAAAGAAGCTTCTTAACCGACTAAAATCGTCCACTTTCAGTGAAGACATGTTCATGGGAATCACCAAAAAGCATCATACTTATCTTCAGGGTCGCTTTGCATGTGATATTTGCCACAGAGTCAACTTAGAGTTTTCAAACTTACATTCTGTCTGTGATGGCAACTTGAACAAAATGTAGAAATACTCACCTCGTATTGCAACATCAATATTACTCACCTGGTATTGTAACATCAATATTACTCACTTTGTATTGTAACATCAATATCACTCACCTGGTATTGTAACATCAATACCAATCACCAGGTATTGCAACATCATTATCACTCACCTGGTACTGAAACATCAATATCACTCACCTGGTAAAGTAACATCAATATCACTCACCTGGAATTGTAACATCAATATCACTCACCTGGTATTGTAACATCTGGTATTGCAACATCAATATCACTCACCTGGTATTGTAACATCAATATCACTCACCTGGTATTGCAACATCAATATCACTCACCTGGTATTGCAACATCAATATCACTCACCTGGTATTGTAACATCAATATCACTCACCTGGTATTGCAACATCAGTATCACTCACCTGGTATTGTAATATCAATATGACTCACCTGGTATTCTAAAATCAATATCACTCACCTGGTATTGTAACATCAATATTACTCACCTGGTATTGTAACATCAATATCACTCACCTGGTATTGTAACATCAATATCATTCATTCCATTTAACTCGAACAAGGATTTTGTTCCAGGCAATGCAAATATTTTGCAATGACCACTAATGACAGACTTTTGGTAAAAAATGCAATAACAGCTTTACACCTTGGAGAGGAGAGTTTGTCAAAGACATGCTTTAACAGCAACACAAATAAAATAGCATAAACAGAGTATGCAATGTTTTGAACCCAAAAGACTCTACTTACCCGAGAAATGCCAAGGCACGTAAGTTGAGCGCAGGTTTAAGTATCAACGAGGGTTGAGCCAACTTCAACATGGAGAAAATGACAGCAGTTGGTGTTCAAATTCCATCAAGTAACAAGGCAGTCAGGGCTCTGAAAAGTATACAGGACAGAAATGACTACCACATGAGACAACAATCAAGGGGACAGTACAAACATGCAAGATTTATGAGACGAGTAGCAAATTTCAATAAATACGATGAAATTCATTAAATTGAAACCTACAAAAGGGTATGTTAGACACCTAAAGCCACCAAAATAAACATTCGCACCATAATTCAGGAACACTTATTATCATTATAAGTTTACCCTATTTAAAGGTTTAAGTACATGCTGCAGTCCAGACATGCATGTAATAATATCTTACAGACATTTCCCTATTTACCTGAAAAATCAGGTGGGTGGGGTATGAAATAATAGTCAACAAGTACCTGGAAATAAACAATTTCTGTATTTAAAATGGCATGGCCAGAGCATGTCTGAGATGTTTTACACATCTTCCTTTGGAAATTGATGATTGGGTGTTCCAGTGACAGGTGGTCAAAATGAATTCATAAAGAATTGTGACATAAATGAGAGACATCTATTACACCAGGTAAAGTTGGCAAATATTGCCTTGTAGTACACATAAACAGACGTCTGTGAGCATGGACTCCCCAATCATAACCATATGGATATTTAACATACTGTCTGCCATACATACTAGTAACATAGGACAAGCTATGTATTTTTGTTTGGTTGCAAATTCAGTTGAATCCCAAAACATGAATCCTAAATTGTTACTGACATTTGGAGCTATCTTGATAAACATTAAATATTTATCAGCATCATCAGCCAGTTTGGGAGGTCTGAATACAGACATAATCACAACAATTTAAAAAAAGTTCCAATCATGGTCATTTACCTGCTTTTCTGGAAGAAATCAGCATCACTGTTGAATAAAAGCCAGCAGTGGTCACTTCAACATATAAATCCAGATCCAATGCATTCAAACTATATTTTTAATACTACAGTGTGGTCGGTGTTAACGAATCACTTTTCATTTATTACTAATAAAATCAATCTTCAAATTGTTACTTATGTTTTGTTTACAGTTCATTTAAAGACAAATTATCTAACTAGCATTCTGTGAAGTTTCCATTTTAAATTCGATCTTACAATGTCTACAGAGTTTGTTTATTGACAGCCTTTTCAGGTGATACCAGGTCACTTTCAGTAGTAACGAATCGCACATATTTCATGTTGAGTGTCCAAGGGCTGTTTAAAAAGCACTGTGCAATATTTAACTATCAGTTTTACAGTAATTATCACTTAATAGTTAACAAATTGGCATTATCCTTCTTTTTTTTAATTTAAAAAGTTAGTCAAAAGATAATAAAACTTGGCCTTAAAAAATATTGATCATTGCCCATTGAATGTTTAGGTTGCAGGTTCTATACTCATATAAAATGGACAACCTTGCATTACATTAACAGTAAATATACTAAAAAAGGACTTTATCCACACTTTCACTGTAATATATGTACATTATGATTAACATCATACACATGCAATGGAAAATACTGAATTAAATGTGTATTTTTGGCAACTCAACTCTCTGCATCATATATTTTTTCTGACGCGACAGACACCACAATGTGTAATAAAATAAATTATTCAACTATAAATGATACAATTACAAGACAGCAGGCTAAGATACAAAGTTGGACACAGGATTTACACCCGACTTACAAAATATTTTACTACCAGTGTCAAGTGTTCTCTTGCCATCACTTTAGGAACATGGTCTACTACTAGTACTAGTAAACCAGTCACAATTGTAACTTTTGTTCCTGTTTTGCATCTGTCACTAGCTGAACCAAAGGGGGCCAGAACGTATTTTTATATATATATAGTGTAAATATAGACAAGGGGTGGAACTAGCCGATTTCGAATTTCACCCCTCAACTGGTTCTCGCCCTAATAAAATTTATATCAGCGAAGTTAAATACACTTTCCTTGTAGCTACGTTGAGCTAAGACATTTATCTACCCATATACATTAATATCAAACACATTGTATGCACGATAGATGAGAAATCTATGCTCGATCACCGCGAAAATTGTCATTTTTGTTTAGTTGGACAAGGTCGCGTACACGAGCGCCGTCATATTTTACAAGGGTAAACTACGTGATTCGACTGTGGCAAGGCAAAGAATTGAAAGAATTCATTTTATAATCGTAAAACTATTACTCACCAACAGCAATACCCGTGGGATGTGGTTGCTATTAGTAAAAATCAAGATAAATTCCTCGGGATGAGGGTTTCAGCCGGCCATATTGTGTCACGTGATGTAATTCAAACTGTCTTTTGAAAGAAGTCATTTGATTGGCTGTTGGATATCCCCAATTAACTAATCATCAAGCTGAAAAGGGTCAACATTCTCACGTGAATTTTCGCGCTGGTTTGTCAAAATATTCTCGCACTGTCAAAATGAATAACAATCAAAAAGATATTAATGTATATGGGTAGATAAATGTCTTAGCTCAACGTGGCTACAAGGAAAGTGTATTTAACTTCGCTGATATAAATTGTATTAGGGCGAGAACGAGTTGAGGGGTGAAATTCGAAATCGGCGAGTTCCACCCCTTGTCTATATTTACACTATATATAGCTAAAAATACGGATGACCCCCTTTGAGCTGAACTGCACTTTTGAATGTTTTTAATCAGGTATCCAGATTAAACCTGTATCTTTATCTTGAATATTGGTGTATTTGCAGAATATTGGTGTATTCGCGGTCTATAATCAACAGACACTGCACCAGTAAACAATGAAACAACTTAGACGAAACGACGAACTTCATTATGCGAAGCAAATGGCGGAAAGATAGTCAAGGGAGATAATCCTTCCCAGCCAATCCTAATACACTATATCATATAGTAGCGCTGATGGTCTCACTTTGAATGCAATTTGATTATACTATTCTTCACATAGACTGTTTACGTAGCATGAATTGCGGTTCCATGATTTGATAACGCATATATACTGCAGACTGTTATAAGCAAATCGTGGCAAAATCTATGTTGCGTTTATTGACTATAAATAAGCGTTTGATACTGTTCGCCGAAGCAAACTCTGGTCAGTATTAAAATCTGTTGGTGTTAAAGGTAAACTTTTAAGATCAATAAAGAGTATGTACTTGTATTAAGGTTTGTGTGCGTAATAACGAACAGTATACAAACAAATTGGAGTGTAAAACTGGATTGAAACAAGACTGCTGTTTGGCCTTCCCCATATTATTTTCGTTCTTCATCAACGAATTTCCAAGTTGATAGAGGACAGTAACCTTCGAGGAATACAGTTACCTCCAGATACAACAGAACTATTCTTACTTTTATTTACAGATAACTTGGTTTAATATCGGACACGATTATTGGCCTTCAACGGCAGCTGATTATTATTGTGATAGTAGTCACCTTGTTGTAAACTAATACAACTAAAGTCACTGTGGTTGTTTTTAAAAATGGTGGCAATCTTGCTATAAATGAAAGATGAACATAAAAAGGAGAATCTATTGAAGTTGTCAACTGCTTCACGTATGTGGGGGTTATCTTTCTCAATGACTTAGCTGTGAAATCAAAACGAGTTTTGACTTCTGTTCTTTCAAGTTTATACAAGTTTATACAAATTTGATAAAATGCCAAATCATGTTTACTTTAAAATATTCGATACAAAGATCGCACCTATACTATTGTATGGATCTGAGTTGGGGGGCTTTGAGGAGCGAAATGCAACAGAAATCGTGCACAGATATGCCTGTAAAAGATACATGTGTATTAACAACTTGTCAATGAATGCAGCAGTTTTGGAAGATTGTGGTCGTTATCCAATGTGGATCGAATCTGTAAAAAGATGTTTAAAATACTGGATAAAAATAACTAGAATGACAATTGACAGATACGTTAAATTGTGTTATATTATGTTAAAACAAAGTCCGAAAATAGCAAAATAAACCGGGTTAGCAAAGTTAAGCACATACTATATTGCAATGGATTTGGTTACATATAAGAAAGTCAAGATGTACAGTCTGAATATGAACACATTTTTCTACAAATACTTGTTCAGCGATTGCGTGACCATTATGTTCAACAATGGCTTGACGTTATAGTTATATCTTCAAAGCTGGTTTTATATAGAGACTTCAAATACACGTATAATCATGAAAATTATTTAAATATAGTTTCAATCAGAAAGTATCGGCATTCGATGGCCAAATTAAGAATTGGGTCGCATAATTTGAATGTAGAAAAAAGGAAGACACGATGGTTTATCGTATGAAAATAGAATATGTAAAGTGTGTAACGATGGGGCTGAGGATGAATATCATTTTCTACTACTATGTCCCGGCTATGTACATCTGAGAGAACAATTCTTGCCTCGTAAGTTTTGGCGTCACCCGAACATCAACAAGTTCAACATATTAATGTCATGCAAAAATGAAAAAAATGTTCCACCTTTTCATTGTTTGTTTACAATGCTTTTATTAAACTCAATGAGTTATTGTTAAAGTAGATTACGTCATATTTATACATATAATATGTGATTTTTAACCTAGTCAAGAACACCAACCTATAATTATGATTTAAAATGTACTTACTTAACATACTGATGTTGTCTTAATGTCTTAGAACTTAATCTATTGTAATTCGTAGACAGGCCATGGACGATAGACAAATTATCACGACGAAAACTTCATTTGACAATGGTCTATAATGCTAAAATACAATATTAAGCTCCTTCTTCCAGATAAATTGATATGTCAATGTAATGTCTTGAATAGTTGGTATGATAACATAGCAAATGTTATGGAACCACCATATTTATGATCATTTGTGACAAACAAATAGTATGTTATCATTGATTACATCTGTATCAAAACCAGATGGAACATAGTCTTTATGAATTCATCCCTGGCATTCATCACATAGTCCAGTACCTTCTTCATCTGCCCGGATAGCCTAATAAAATAAGGCGTGAATGTACAGCTTCTTTTTTATTTTGATATCTGATCTGCTGGCTCGGGAGACGCAAAATAAAAATCTTTAAAAGGCTTCGTAGAGACGTTCAATATGTCGCGCTACTGTCCGGAGTATTCAAGGGAGATAAAAGTGGCGTGAGTACAATAAAGAAGATGAAATGTTCATAAAAATCTTATTGCTTAAATATTTGTCATCAAATCGAGCTGAACATAGTAAAACTATTAGACACGGATTTTAGTTGCTATTGTTATGCATTTTTTATCTGTAAATGGATAAACAATTATTTGAAAAAAACAAGGAAAATGAAATAACTAAGCATAATGGGATATGTTTCCGGGTATCCGGCAGGTTATGAGTTCATCTTTACTTTTTACCTATATATACTCAGCAAAAAAAGAAACTTTACTCTCCAAAAAATTGTTATTTTCAAATTTCTGTTCAAAACACTGCAATGATATTGATATGGTTTGAAAACTAATACTTTTTAACAAATCTGTATTTTCTTTAAACATTTTAAATGTAGTTTTGTGCATGTAAACTAACGATAAAGTGGACAAGAGGCATAGTAAATAATAATGTTTTGTAACTGAAACTGAAATTGCATTGTAAAGACGGTATTGCGGGGCTAACAACAATTCAATGCCATTTCTGTACAAAATGCTTCTGCGGGCCGGGTTAATTCTTCTTTTTATGATTTCAATGCATTTGTTTTACTTCTTTTAGCTTACATGTGTCATTGCGTATTTGTGTACTCTTCATCATTCAATCGTCCGTCCGTGCGTCCGTTATTAAACAATTGTTTCAAAATACATCTCTTAATCCACTCATCCAATTTAAAGCAAACATCACAGGAATAATCCTTAGATAGATCTTCATCAAAATAGCTAAAACGCACTCGATCCATACGGAACTCTGGTTGACATGGCAACCTAAAGGAAAACATTTTAAAAATATTTTCCTTTAAGACCAGTGGTCAGATTTCAAAATAAATTTGTACAAATTATCAGTATGTAATCCTCTACCAAAATTGTGAAAATGAACTTTACTCGTTAAAAAACATGGCCGCCAGAGAACATAGAACAAGGTAAGGGATAAAAGAACCAATTGTGACCTTCTTGTTTGATACTTAAAATAGTGAGGCATCATTGTAAACAAAATTATGATGTGAATTTAATTGTTTGGTAAATAACGTGTCTGTTCAGAAAATGCAATTTTGTATATCTACCTGGTGGACTCTGGCTCGTGCAAACATGCAAAACAGGTTTTTTTTATAGCCAGATGGTTATAACTTGTGTTTAAATAAATAAGTTTCCACTAGTCAATGTCTGTGATAAAAGAATTATTGTGATTACATGTAAAGTATCAGAAAATATGTACATTTAAATGTGATTTTCTCTTTGGGGAGGGCTGTTGCTAATGTTGTTAAAACTTGTAGCCCAGCCTATTTGCACTATATATAAATATAATTGTATTGTTATTATTCATGTAATTGTATGTAACAGATGCAATAAAATATTATTAAACTATAAAGAGGAAGGATAGGACCATCCGTAAAACTTATATTGTGGCTATAGGTCTATGCACGATAATATGCTGAAAATTTGACACAGGGACCGACGTACTCTCCAAAACGGCTTAGCTTACCACTTTCTGTCACTGTATAAGTGACCTAGTGGTAAAGCGTCCGCCTCCCACGCGAAAGGTTGAAAGCTGGATCCCCGGCCAGGTCATACCAAATTGATATAAGGAATTCCCCCAACATGCCGCTGAGCATTTGGAGGATTAATTGTTCTTGGACTGGTTGATCCGGTGTTAGTATAATGCGAGTGTTGGTGTTTTCATTCAATGTTTCTACGGCACAATACTCCTAGCTGACGGCGGATTAACATACCATCTCAAACAGACACCGTCGGCCGTCATATCGTTGAATACCAAAACACCATACACTACAATGTGTCCTCTCTCTTAAAGCACAAGTTTCCCCCTCCCCACCACCCTCTCTCTCTCTCTCTCTCTCTCTCTCTCTCTCTCTCTCTCTCTCTATCTCTCTCTCTCTCTCTCTCGCAGGAGGTCAAGTTCATCGTCTGTTAGACCCCGATAACATACATATGACGGTTGATATTAAAACAAAATACATAACCAGTTGTTGTTTCATTTTATAATTTTTTATTGTTTTTAAATATACAAAAATACTTTTATACTTTACAGCTCTTTCTTAAATACTCATGTGTACATGTACGAATGTTATTTTCTATATACACTGACGAGAAAAAGAAACGCCTCATTCTAACTCATTGTACAATAATTTGTTCACCGTGATTCAAAATTAGAAAAGAACAATTCCATTCGCAAATTTCACCATTTACGAAAATTGATGGTTCATTAGACAATATTTCATGGTCGCATTATGCTTCAAATTTTGAATTTCAATAAACTGTTAAGAACAATTTCACTGACACAATCAGTAGCGCTGCTGTCAGTCCCTGGACGTTTGCAGGCAGTGGCTGACGTTGACGTAACCGCCGTCCAAGGTAATCCCAGGCGTGTTCAATCGGATTGCAGTCAGGTGAACAAGCCGGTGTAACGTTGTAAACTGACCCCCATAGAATAATGACCCCGGTCATTATTTTATATAGAATAATGACCCCCGGTCATTGTTTTATATGGAATAATGACCCCTTTCTATAAAATACTGACACCCCTTATAAAATAATGACCCCCGATTTTATCTATAAAATATTGACCCTCACCTAACCTATTACTAACATACTCTATATCAATTCAAGTCACTGTCGTGTTTCTATTGCTTATATTTGTTGTTGTTGTTGTTGTTGTTGTTGTTGTTGTTGTTGTTGTTGTTGTTACTGCTGCTGCTGCTGCTGCTGCTGCTGCTGCTGCTGCTGCTGCTGCGTCTACAGCTGACACAACAGCAGTATAACTTAGAGGCCCCGCTAATAAATAAGCGTACATCTATTGAAAATGAAATTTAAAATGGTTTTCATTTGAATTATCATTATTGTACTTAAAGAGAAGTATTACAATAATAGAAGATATACCTAAGTCGTTTTAAGGTTACTATAGAAATAGAGAGAACCGATTTTTAGGCTGGAGGATAATATTTCCCAGTTTTATGACCCTCCCGCCTCTTTACGAGGACATTATGGTGTGGACATACCAGCTTTACATGGTGGAGGAAGACCCAAGGTGCCCCTCCGGGCAATTTTCAGGCTCGGGCGGGCACCTGGGTAGAACCACCGACGTTCCGCAAGCTAGCTGGTTAGCTTCCTCACATGAAAGATCTTGACCGTGAGCCTCGGTGGCGCAATGATAGCGCGCTTGCTTATTAAAGCGGATAAGTCTCACCAAAGGGATATTGTTTCGCCGTATCAAACCTTTGCCAATAGAAACAGATGACCTAATGGAATGGGGATACATAAAGGAATCCTTTTGCAATTTGAAACCCCTGCAACTTTCAAGGTACACGGTAGAACATACTTAGAACATAGATCGTGAAACCCTTGCTTTAAAGGTGCATGATTTTTTGTTTAGAACATGTTTTAAATCTAAATCTTTTTGTTACCTATAAAGGTATCATGCTTCAAGTATTTCAACAGGCTTAAGTTTTATTTTTCCAAGATTTTTCCCAGATTCGTTGAGATAGTACCTTTAACAGCCTCGTAACTTTGTGACATCGCATTATGTTACGCATACATGTATATAATTATTAATTTACCTTCTGTACAATGTAGTGTACGCATTCTGGAACTTACGGTAACAATGATTTTGTCCGAAATTTAAGAAGAAACATCATTTTGTTATTGCATCCTATATGTTGCTCTAATTTCGTAATAGCATGGGCTCGCGGGCTCATTACGAAAAATGCTATTGACGGTAAAATAGTTCATTTTCTGGAGTGCAAGATTGTAAAAAAGGCAATTCATACGTGGAAAAGCACAATGTTTTATGCCACCCATGAAAGTGATGTCAAATACCCTTAACCTTCTTTATGTCACCTATATGTCACTCATATATACCTCCAAAAATAGGCGAAACGGGTGTGGGTAGCCCAGTGGTTTTATTACCTGTGGCGCTCCTCGTCGTTAGAAATTATTCAAATTTCAGTATATTGTTGAAGAGACATCTTTCTTTGGATTTTGGGTATTTGTGTCACTTTTCAGGCGTTTTTAAGTAGAAAAAGTAAACAAATATATCAATATAAGGCATAAAATATGCAATCGGTTGTGGGGAAGTCCCATGTTTTATGACCTGTGACGCCCATGAAAATAAGATGTTGTTCGAATTTAAGGGCCATAACTCCCGAACAGGTGGAGCAAATCCATTTGTTTTTCTTTCTGCACAACTAGGCATCGGTAGTAGTAATCCCTGAAAGTTTGAATTAATTCCGTCCAATAATGAATGAAGAGTTGCGGTGTCAAAAAAACACGGACGGGTGTCATTACCATATTCTCCTCCGATGCCTATCGGTGGGGATAATTATGTTGTAAGTGTACCTTAGATGGGTTAGGTTTAGGGTTTGGGTTAGGGGGTCGTTATTCTATAGGGGGTCACAATTCTATGTGAGGGTCAGTTTACAACGTTACACCGGCAAAGGCAAGACGTCAATGTTGCGGGTCTGTAAAAAGTTCCTGGTGACACGTTTAACATGAGGCGCGTTGTCATGCTGGAAGACCAGGCCTTGACGTTTGCGGAACATAGGAACAACCACAGGACGTAATATCTGGTTGATGTAACGCCTGGCTGTGAGATTACCTTGGCACAGACCATAACTCCGCCCTCACCGGAACGGTTGTGTTGCAGAACGTAATTATTAGCGCAGCGTTCATGACGTCGTCTGTAGACACGGATATTCGTATCTATACGTCCGTCGGCATTCGGCAAGTTGAAACGTGACTCGTCTCTGCAAACGCTGATCGCGATGGTTGCGGGCCAAAGTAAGACTTTGATGACGGTGACGTCGCGTAAGAACTCGACTGCGGTAGGGCCTGCAGTAGCTACTTCCCCGTTCTCTAAGCCGATTTCTGACTGTATGTCGACTTACAGGGCGTCCATGGTTACCTTCCACTAAACGTGACGTGGATTCAGCCGTCAGAGAAAGCGTTGACGTATGTAATTATCCTGCCGTACTGACGTTACACGTGGTCTACCTGAACGTGGCCTATCCACAAACGTTCCTGCGTCTCTAACACACGGCGAACGATACGTAATATAGTCGAACGAGAGACGTTAAAACATCTAGCGACTTGTTCTTGCGTTCGCCAACATTCAAGCATGGCCAAAACTTGGATCCTCTCTTCGAAATTAAGCCTCGGCATTATCAGAAACTGGATAATTGTCATAAAATCTCTGAAAATATGGTTGTATGTCGACTAACACAATTCAATAGTTAAAACCACATGGTTGACATGCACGGGCTGCACGAGGAAATCATGAGCAGGTACATGAATTTAACAATGAGCTGAATAAATTCGTACGAGTTTCTGTTGGTTAGGTTTGTCGGTCATTTCTGACATTTCCCCCCAAATTTAAACTATGTAACGAAAATAACGCCAATTTTCGATGAGGTGTTTCTTTATCTTGTCAGGGTAAGTATCTTTGGTATAATGTACTAGTGTACTAGTGTATTAAGTTAATAAGGTTATTTTTGTATTAAGTGCGAGCTTATGAGAAACACATTAACTTAAAAAAACAATAGCCGTCCATAAGACAGCGCGCTCGATCATTCTTATCGTTTGTCACAAAAGTCCAGGAAAACAAGATAGTGTTTTCTAACCTAATTATTGTAGTATGTTTGATAACTGGGAAGTCTTGTGTGAAGTTTCAATCAAATACATGATTGGTGAAATATGAACTTGATAGTATTTGCGCAAAATTTAACCAGTATTGTTAAGTCAAACAAGGGTCATAGTTTACATTATATTGTGTGATGACTGGGAAGTATTGTGTGAAGTTACAATGCAATACGGGCAATGGTAACTGAGATATAGCATTGCACGCTAAACTTCAACAAAGGTGCGACACCAAGAGCGACGCCGACGCCGGTGTAACATTAAATTTTGACCCCGTTGAAAATTGAACCGGGTCACATTTCAACATTAAATTCTGATCAAAATAGTCGTTGAAAACTGATCAGTGTTAAATTTTGATCAGACATGGGGTCCTTTTATAACGGTTTGCTAAATATTAGCGAAACATCACATGAATGATGTCGCATGTTGCACCACTTAAACACAAACCCTGGTAAGCCCTATTACGATCGGTGGCTATGATTACAAATGGTTGCTATAGCAGTTAGTATTTAAAACAAAAAACAAAACAATTCCTAATCAAACTGATATGACAAAATCCATGCGAACCCGGGAGCGTAGCTTACTATAGGCACTGTAGACACTTGCGTACACATTTTTTTCTGAGAAATCAAAAGTTAATTTTATATTTCTGTATAAAACGTTGAGAACTATATTTGAAATGAGATCTGCGTTCCAGTTTTGAATAAAACAATCTACTGCTCTTTGGCGAAATATTGAAATGATATTTTTATTAAAACCATAAGTTGAATTATCCCAAACATACATAAACCCAAAGGTATGTAACATATATCTTACACTTGATAACCAATTTATTTTCCCATTTTCCCAGTTTTCATATGTACTTTTGTATATACACTTTAAAATCACATTATCCGACTTTAATAGCCTTATCCAGTATTTGATTATCCTTATATATCTTGATGAAAAAAGGAGATGTGATAGCAGGATGATGGCTTTGTGTCATTCAGAAAGGTTAGGTCGTGTTGTTGGTAAGATATGTGCGTGTTTAATGTAGAGTAAGTAAATAAGAATTGTTTATATATCTCTCCAGTTCTGTCATATAATGTTGGTGAAACAGAACAGAACAGAAATTTTATTTAGACTTGAGCATCATAGCTAATCGTCATATACAAACATTTTAATGCAAGCAATCTGATGTCTATATACAATATAAAATATATAGTTCTAAATCGATATTGGTGAGAGTGGTTTTAAAAAAAATCATTTTGCAAAATATTGTAAAATAGTATTCGTCGAGCAATATTAGTAAGTAAATAATGATATTTTTAATGAACATATCTATGTGCTGTGTGTATTGTTACACATAATTTATCAGATTGTATCTGCATTGAAAGCTTTTGTCCAAAATGATGCTAATTATGTCAACAACGATCTTCGGTTTGTATTTAACAAATCTATAAACTTTATCATACTTGGTCGTCCGTTGTTATATGCTTGTATATTTGATTGTAGATTGGACAAACAATGATAATGATTCATGTAGGTCCTTTATGACGTGATAACTAAAAGCGTTTGTACGAGTATGGAATCGTTCAAACTGTTCATGAAATGTTCTGTAATGACGAGTTGGTTTGGATGAGACTTTAACAAATATCGACGTCCTATGTATCGGTGCTTAACATTGGGCATGTAAAAGAACCAGGGACGCTACAGAAATGTCTTCTGTATCTCTGCACTATCCTCCGAAAATTACTAATACCCTTCTGGAGGCGTCGCCCATATGAGAAACCGATGGCGACGGTAAATAAAAGTATCATCATCAATGTATGTGCATACATATATATTAGAAATTATGTCAATTTATGCGTATCTGAGTGATAAACATTCTACACCTGTTGTTTGAAAATAGTAGCCACTTGAAACCATGAAACAAAAGGCTACTTCATTTTTCCCTTTATTAAAGTGAACAACCGTAAAACATCACATTTGTTATAAATTTATTTGATTATAAAACAGTTAATTCAATGTTAGTATTAAGAATATCCAGTCCCCTAAAAACAAAAGAAAATATATGCCAAAACGCATCTACGACAGTCTTTCTGGAAAAAATAAGGGGAACATGCCCCGGATCTCCTATACAACTGTGCTTACACATCGTTTTCAGCCAAGCTACGCCCGTGAACCATTTAATTTTATCATATCATTATATAATGCAAGGCAACTCCATCAACATCAATGTACAAATTATCGTTTTATGTTTATGCTGTTTAGGTTCTATATCTGTTTCTGAGTTATTAAACGTTTTAAGTGAGGAAAGAAGTTTGTTTGTGGTTTAAACATATTTTATTTCTATCTATAATATAAAAATTAGGTTGGACCCAATACATTCGGCCCTCTCCGTGGGTCAGATGAGTGTTAAATATGAAGAATATACAAATGCAGAAAATGAGGATAATTGTTGTCAAAATGGGACATAGCTGGAAGGCTATGTTTAATAACACGATGGCGTTAGTGTAGTTTCAAATCAATCGCATTTGAGGTTACAGAGGCATGTGCATACTATCAAGATGCACGGAAAACTTTAACCAAACAATGGCCATAATTTGCATTTAATTCTACCAAAAGTTAATTAATTTAATTGTTTGATAACCCTGAAGACTTGGTGAAGTTTCAAATCAATCTAGTAAGTGGTTTCTGAGATATTGGCATGAAAATAACTTTAACCGATGTCCGTATAACGGAGAGAGAGAGAGAGAGAGAGAGAGAGAGAGAGAGAGAGAGAGAGAGTTGGTATAGAAATGCTTCTTCGCATTCTTAACTTGTGAAACAACAACCACACTAACGAAAAGCAATTTCAACAAATACCATTCCGATACCACACGTGTAATCACCAATGAAACAACGTAGTTTTAGTATACCGGCCATATATAATAATATAATATGATCCAACGTGTTTATAAATATGCCCTTATATAACTGGCCTGCACATTTATGTCTTGGTTATTCACAAATAATTATCTCCATGTATATATACAAAATGTATATAGCACCTACGTGACTACGCACATAGTCACCATCATAGCATAATACATGATGTATGTTTGTCACGTATATTTAATCACAGTGTATAAACGAATTTTACAGTCACATGAATATTTTGAGTTTGTACGGTAATTTGTGAGTAACGAGGCGAGAGATTCTTGTCTTGTCCTCTATCGGCTCTCCTGAGCTGATAAGTTAAATCATTCTTACACGTTATTGCTGTACAATATTCCGACACAGTTTGTTTTGTGTTGTATATTAGTGTTATATCTAACAATATTACTATTCTGAAACATCAAATATAGCCATTTGGCATAAAGATGTGATTAAAACTCGTCTTAACCCACAACCCAAACTAGACACACACTGATCAAATTGTCAGATTTTCAAACTAAGGACCACCCTAAAATGTTATAAGTAGACTCGAATAGTCGATAATAAAGTTCTGGAAGTACTGAGACATCAATAAATCCTAAAATAGTCTTAGAATACAGTAAAATCATCGATTATAATACAACGAAAATCTGTACAGTCACGTGTATGCATTCTGTACGATCGCTTGCCCAATTTCCCGAGTTTCTTTGTACAGTCACTTGTAGAATATAGTGAGTTAAACAAATAAACTGTCCGTTTCAGATACTCTGGATGGCATATACAGCAAATGTCTGCTACAAAATAATAAACCTTTGAAGAGGATCAACTTGTGACCAATTAGTTCATTTGAAACCGGTTTATCACTAAATCTGTAACTTGGCGGTTACCTGGTTAATCGTTTCAGCACTATTCTGCACCGACACTGTCGTGTGTGATTTATTTTTCGTTTTAAAATGAAACATTAGAAATAATAGTTTACAAGTAATTATTTACTGTTTAATTTGTTATGGAATACAACTATGACAAAATAATTTAAATCTTTTATTTTTAAAATGCCATTGCTAATAAAATAGTTATATCACACTAAACAAGAACTAAATATCTGCAATAATGTAGGTAATTAACCCTAACATGTAACTTATATAATGAACAGTCTCAAATTAATAGATGTATGAGATCTTTTACATTATGATTATACATCACGGAAAGGCCACATCTAACTTAATTATTTTTAACGAACAAAACAACCTAAAATGGAAAAAAATATATATAAATTTAATAAGAAAATCAAAATAAAATTAATGCTCAAATACAATGAACGTTCTAAACTTAACATATGTCCGAAATGATTATGAAGACAAGCTATTTGCTTGTTTTGCCGAACGAGTAAACTATGTACAAAACAACATCACAGACTTGCTCAGTCTAAATTCTGTTTAACTTTAACTGTAACATTTGTGGTGATGGATACTCTATGCATCAGACCCCTTTCTTCAAGTGGTTTGCGAGGCTGGATCGCCAAATCGATACCTTGCCACAGTTTTAGCAAAAGTTTTCCTTTTGGTCGTGAACATCCCTGGTATGTTCCTGTAATCTGTATTTAGTCACAAAGTCGTTGGGGGTACAAAGGACATTGAACTCTTTCAGCAGTAACGCTACACATATTTTGATGTTTAAGAAGACTTTTCCTAAAGGCGAATGTTGCTTTACATGTCTTGCATCTTTCTTTTAGCGCCGGATCGTGCTATGCCATATGCCCTTAATAGTTCCATAGAGTGTTATATCCTTTCTGACACAAATTGCAGGTGAATCGAAAGATTCTTTTATGACCTGTCCTGGTATGTTGTCTTAGCCCTTCTGCAGATATAAGTATCTTCCTACAATTATTAGACAATAAACTTTTCGTAGATGATGGCGAAGACATCCCTGTTGTTTTTTTCCATCAAGTTTTTTGTGTGCAGTCTTTTCGTGTCTCTTTGAGATTAAACATTAGTTTAATGTATTCATATTTTAGACATCTATATTCAGTGCCCACTTCAATGAAACGCTCATCTATGCCTTTAAATTCAAATAAATCATCTATTTTGCGGTGATCTGCATTAAACTACAACGTATGAAACAGTAATTTAATTATTAGGGCTCACAAGCGATCATACAGAGAGCTCACAAGTGACATTACAGTAGTATTTTCATTGTAAAAAAGACAAGACATATGACCGTACAGAGTTTCTTTGACCCTGCATGGAAATGAATAGATATAACTTCCAAAATAGAACATTTGTTTTAATAACAAATGCAGATATTTTGTCTAGGAATATCAGCACCATTAACCTGTAAAATTAAAATTGTCATAGAAAGAGTTTTTTAAACAAAAATGGCTGTTTTACACCATCAAATGGAATTATTGAAGGTGAGTACACGGTATGACGGGTTCGGAAAAATATCGATATCGGCAAGAAATCCTATACATTCATTAATAGGAAACACAAGCAATGATAACTGGTTCATTGGAAGGCTACTATAACAATTTAAGTCAATTATTACAAGTGGAAGTCTTTATAAACGTTGAAAACATCCCTGCACATCTGCCGAAAATTTCGAACCCTGTCGCTTCGTTACTCACAAATGACTGTACTAAACTCAATATTTCCAAGTGACTGTACAATTCGTTTATACACTGTGCTAATGTAATCCATTTGTTTAATATATGTTTTGTTTCATTTGTATAATTATGTACATGTATTATTAAAAGCATGATTATGTGACGAGATACTTTGTTTAAATCATGAATAAACAATCTTCTTTTTCATAATACAGAGTCAAATAGTTTCTGCTTGTTCTGCAAACATTATAAATGAAACAATACACATCGTTATAGCATAAAAAGTAATGATACACTTAGTCAAAACATAAGAAATAATGCACAGAGTAGAATTTGCGTCTACAATATTTTCTAATATTTTGCAATGCAAAATGGTAATTAAATTTCAGCTAAAAGACACAAATATCGTTTGGAATTAATTAAACTGTTCTATACTTGATATCTCACTGGTGCATGACGATTCCTTTCACACCTTCTCAGCGGCAAATGGTCCAAATTAATTTCTTGCCTTCTCCTTCTAGCTTGTAATGTATATGTGTGTTTGACTGGACTGATCAGGAAAGCGTAATCCAGGATAAGCTGGCAGTTAGAGTGATTGACAGATTAGAGAGAAAATAACGGAAATGAAATGTGGGAAAAGTTTTTGATCTGGTCAACCCAGGAAGTGACTATGTTGTCCATCGAACTCCGAGGAATATAGCGGTACTTTATAATTATACAAGGGCAGTTATTCTTTGAAGTTTATATATTAGGAGATTGTGTATTTGATAGTCGGCCAGTACCTTACCATCATTCTGTGAACATTTAAGAATAAAATATTATAGTTAAATCAAATCGGACTTATTTATATATTAAAAAACCTCAACACTAAGCGAGTGAATAATTAAATCAAGATACAGTAGTACTTTATTACACGCTGCACGATTAATACGCTGGTTTTGCTGTCATTATCATCATCGTCACCATTTTTGTGATATTTCATTATAATACGCCGAATTAATATGGTTGAGCCTAAAATGTATGTTGGTACGTTTTTTTTTCTTATTTTAGTTCATTCAGTATCATAATACTCTGCGCCAGTTAAGTTTTTCTGTTCTAGTTATATTTATGTCTGTGACACAAGTATGACTTGTTATTATTAATGGTTTTAATGTGTGGCGTACTTTTGTTTTGAAAAATGTCAATACAGATACGACCATTGCTCACAGCTCTCTGCCTGTCGTCATGTCCCAGTAAAAGAGGAATAGTTTTATAACGTTTGCAACAAATCTTATTGCGATTGTGAGATTCAAGCTAAACGAAAAAAATAATCGGTGTCGTGTTTTGGTTCGTATTTTAAAGTAAACAAATTGATTTTTACTGTTACATAGGCCCTTTATGGTAGGTACCATTGGCAAAATTGTAAGCATTAACGGATTTGACCACTAAAATTAACGTGGAAATGTATACCGATGTCGTGTCTGAAACGTTGTTTTTAGGTCTTAGATATGTGGAAAACAACATTATGTGCAAAAAGTACAATTTGCTTCTCATTTACATATACGTATGCATGACCTTTGCAATAATGAATACAATTGGTCCAGGGGAAAAACGGAATAGCTTTTTCGTTGGCATTATGAACTGAAATATTGACAACGGCTTTTCTAATTCATTAAACATGTCTGTGCGTCTGGGTACTTTGATCTTAATTTGTTGTTGAGAAGGACTGTGTGATATTTTGAAATTCATGTAGCCTAAATTGCAAAATGAAGATTTCCAGAAAAGATATTCCGTATAATGGTCTCTATAATATTTATATTTATATATAAAGCGCGTACACTTTTTCGCGAATGCGAAAAGGCGCATACTGGCCCATTCCCTTTGTAGTACCATTTTCACATCATCATAATAAACAAAGTCCTTGTGCCGTATTCAATTCAACATGAAATCTGATCTTCTCTGAAGCGTATTGGTAACCGAAAATGCACGTTGCTGCTAAAAGCCGCCAGAAATTCCAAAGCTGCCAAAAGCCGTCCAAAGCAATCATCGTCTCATTTTAAAAGTAAACCACGATCAGTTATACATACAATTGATCAAATTACATACTTTTTTCTTTTAGGAAACTGTTCTCTAGATTTCTTAAATTAGGCCTTTGTTCCCTGGATCTCTAAAAGTAATGGCCATGTTCCCCAGATCTCAAAAAAAAACAAAAAAAACTGGAAGTACATATAACATAATATAGCTTTCTTCTGGATCCTTTTCACTAGTAATTTAATGTGTATGTTGAATGTACGACTACCATGTTTATTGTGGAAAAATGCTTAACTAAAATAGTGTAGACCCGGGTTTGGTGCGCCGCGTCTCAAGTATATCCCACTTTAGGCTTGGCAGACCAGAATTTATAAGCGTTATTTCAATTTCTGTTATTGTACTTCAATGTTTTGTTACAACATTTCACGCATAGTGAAAATAAAATATATCTGTAGAGTACCTGTTCCAGTGGTGGCCAATTTTAACATCGGACCCAGGATCGGAGGATCGAAGATCTGATCACCCACCGCGGCTATTTGTGGCTATATGTGAGGACGGCACTTTTTCCGTATATGCTTAATACATCGAATTAATTAAATATTATTGCTCCTTCTTAAGAGAAGGGACACTTATGATGGACAATTTACACTTGACTGAGCAGGTAATGGATACAAGGATTCTGTCAAAGGCATGCCGAACAGTAGGGCGCCTCCATCTTAATCTGGTTCCCTGTCCTATTATGGCGGCCCTATTATGGTACCCATTCAAAATTTCGTAGAACGCGGATGACCAGTCTACTGCTTTCTTGGACTCATGCATAATCATTACAAATAGTCTTTATGCCAATGTATATTCATGCGCCTTAAAGTCAATCTATTGTAAAAATGCGAGTTTTTAATGGCAGACCGACAAGGAACAATTATTCGTATAGAGTAATAACCCCTGCATTGAATATTTGATAATATAGAATGGAGATTATTATGCATAGACTCCCGCCAAATAAACACGTAATGAAATAGTCGCTTGTCACGTGATAATTTATCTTCAAATATATCTGTGCAATATTTGCAAATGCTGAAGATCAGGTTTGCAAATGCTGAAGTTCAGGTTTGCAAATGCTTCCTTTCATATATTTGGACCTGTCTAGATTTTTTTTCATGCGTTCCGTAAATGCATATGTGTAAAATGTGTGTGTGTGTGTGTGTGTGTGTGTGTGTGTGTGTGTGCTCGTATGTGTTAATCACGTGACGAAAACATCCGGGGAGGGCCTGTTCTGCGCTGAATTCAGAGTTCTTCGCTAGAAAGATTTTGCGATCTTTCGTAAGTATGCATAAGCATTGTGTTAAGGGAAATATCCATCAAGAGCATATAACCAGCATCGGCCAGGGGATGCAATGTACGATTGTAGCTGTTGCTGCGATTGTTTGTGGGTTATATGCAACTGATTTGGGTTTTCGTACACCTCTAAGGTGGGTACCTTCAGATGTTGATCGTGTAATTGTAGAAGGAAGAAGGTTGTACGATTTGCATATAGGGAATAATGTTCCTCGTTTGGTTAGTCACAATGAGGTGCCTGAAGCTTTTGAAATTTTTGAAAATGTTTTTTGCTGTCAATGTTGTGACTGATTTATACTATGGAGTAGTAAGTCAGGTAAGGTATAGTACAGAAACATTAGCTACCAGGTTAGAAAATGCTGTTCAGGAAGCCATGTCATAAGGTGATGCTTTTCTATTTACAGCTAGAGGCATGACTGTATCAGTTTTTCGATTTAATGGCCATTTCTACTTTTTTGATTCTCACGCCAGAAACAATGCAGGCAATCCGGATGGGAATGGGGCCGGTATTGTTTTGGAATTTGAATCATTGGTTGAACTTGTGTCACATTTTGAGCACTTGTTTTCTGGTGAAATATACAACTTGTCCCCAGTTTCTGTTGATATTGTACGCAGTGAAAGAGAAAGCCAAAACCATTCTTTGTCTGGACAATTTGAAAGAAACAAATTTGGCAATGTAAAGAAAAGTGACCTAATTTTTTTCAAAAGAACAAGGAATGCAAAATTATTTTAATGGTTTACTGTATAATTTAAAGGATAGTGATGATTTTTTCCTATTGTGTGCTGCAAACAGGTCAAATGTTTTAAGAAATGACTATTTTCATGGTTTACATTTTGATGGGAAACCATTTATAGCTACTAAACTGATAAATGAAACAGATTGTGGACCGGTGTATGAAAATATTACTATGGCAAATACGGATCAGGTTCAAAATACATCTGTAGATACACAATTTGCTGCTATGTGTTCAATGCAAACGTCTTTCAGCGACATTACTATGGGCAAGTTGCAAACTGATATAGTTCATAACTACTGTTCATTACAGATGCCGAACAGATTAAAGAAGTCACAAACTTTACTTCAGCAACAAACTGACGCGTCATTTGAGACCAATATAAATGTTGAGCATAACTTCTGTTCCAAGTCAGTTGAAACCAATATTAATGTTGAGTATAACTACTGTTCCATGCCAGAGTCAACTAATGGTAATTCATTTGCATATAGAATAGACAAGATATCTTATATTGATGCAGTTCATGTTGAGCATAACTACTGTTCCATGCCAGAGTCAACTAATGGTAATTCATGTGCAGATAGAATAGACAAGATATCTTATATTGATGCAGTTCATGTTGAGCATAACTACTGTTCCATGCCAGAGTCAACTAATGGTAATTCATGTGCAGATAGAATAGACAAGATCTGTTATATTGATGCAGTTCAGAACAAAAGCGCAAATTCCATAGAAAATGAATGCTGTGTTCCTGATCAGGCATTAAGGTAATTTATGGAGCAACTGTTATCACAGACTGTTGCGTCCAAGAATCAACTTGTTGATGAAATACATACATCTGTTTTAAATAATGGGTCAACTGATTCAACTGAACATAAAGGCACATTTGAAGTTGTTACAGGGTATGATTGTATTTAAATCAAAATTATGTAAGAAATATATCATTGGTGCCATATTTATCTTGTTCAGTAGGTCAGTGTTTCTTATTCACAAATCAAAAGCAGCAATGTAATAAAACCGTGGATTCACTTAATGTGACAAAGGGTGACATCTTATATCAATTTTGCTATAAACAAACATTGAAAGGTTGCATGTCGTTCAGAACGGTTTATAGAAACAACTTATTCTGTGGAGAAATCCCATAAGCATTGACTGATTTGACACTTTTTTTGAAAAAAGGATGATATCGTTGGTTAACACTTTCTTCACACTTATTGTTTTGCCAGCTTATCCAACTGGACAGCTTGCACAGAAAGGTTTAGTTGTTCACTTCAATACAGATATTGTTAATGTTGTTCAAACACTACCTCGTCTACAGCAAAAACAGTATTATGTTGCGTTTCGTTCCTCTGCTCATTCTGAGAGGGTATTTCCATTTCGGGTAGATAATGTAAAGGATGCTTTGCAATGGCTTCAGAGGTTCAATCGATTTTATAAGAATATCACTGTCAATGACACTTTCGGACAGGTTATCTGTGCCAATAGTCCGCATGAGGCAAACAATATTGATTTCCTTGAATTGGGTGCAATACCAGCTGATGTGGATCTGTTAGATGAACTTTTAAATGATAAATCTCATGGAAAGCATACTGTCACTGTAAACATAAGTAGTGATCCTGTTAAAGATTTTGAAATATCTTCTTTAGAGGAAAAGGCTTTCCCTTGGTTATTTCAGACTGGTGATGGTGGATTTGGATCTGACAGGCTGAAGAAATTGACATTAAGTCAGTATTATAAGATACGTATGAATGCTGCTGATGGAAGGTGAAGAAAGAATGTCACATATCTTATGCATGCTGTTAATACTCTAAAGAAGAATATGTTGAAATCGTTAATAGGGGTATATTTACGTATCCATAAAGGCAGTGACATGAATAGTCCTATGTTTAGGGCAGAAGATGTTCACGATTCTGGTAGCAATATCTTCCAGGATAATTCTTTCATGTTAATGAAGCAGATTCGTGGAACTGCAGCTTACTGGAAAAGCACATTATTAAATACTTTGGGTATGATTCGCAATATTGGACCACCAACCATTTTCCTAACTTTATCAGCAAATGACTACCACTGGGTTGAACTTGCAATGTGTCTTCAGAAGCAAAATCGAGAAAATGTTGATTTAAAAAAATTGCCCAAATATGTTAAAGATGATCCTTTACTTACTGCAATTCACTTTGATCGAAGATGGCAAGCCCTATTAAAACATGTATTAAAAAGCCCAGATGCACCATTGGGTACTATACAAGATTACTTTGTTAGAGTAGAATTTCAAAGTCGATGTAGCCCACATTTACATATTTTCGTGTGAATTGAAGATGGCCCAAAGTTTCCAGTTACTGACAGGGAAGCTGCTGTTCGATATATAGACAAAATAATATGTACACAAATTCCAGATAAGGAAAAAGATCCTGACCTTCATAAACAACAATGCAAATACATAGTCACAGACCATATTGCTTACGTCACTTTCCTTTTGCTGAATGTCAATTTACAAAACTAACATTAGCGGCTGATTTGAACATAAAAAAAAAACGATTCTATGAAACAAAAAGAGGTAAAGAACACAGTATGGTAAATACATATAATCCTGTTATTCTAAAGCATTGGAGGGCAAATATGAATATTCAACTTGGTGGAGTGTATGGTATTGCATGTTATGTCTGTAGCTATATAAAGCGGAACCAGATACTTTGAGGAATGCTTTGTCAGAACTGTATACATCTTTTCATAATCAACCACAGAGTATTTCACTGGAAGAATAAATGTTTAAGATTGGTATGTGTGTTTTGAAACAAAGAACTTTGTCTGCTCAAGAGGCCGCCTATCGCTTGAGTGGCTTGAATTTTATTATGACAAGTATGGGGGACTGTTTATGTGCCTGCATTCCCTATACATAAACAGTATAAAAGATTAAAAACGAAAAATGATCTGCATCAATTAGAACCTGGAAGCACAAATATTTTGTGTGACAATATTGTTTCACAGACCAGTTCACCATAACAGACCAGTGTCTCTAAATGATGTTTGTTTATTCAGATATGCTCAGCAGCACAGACAGTTTCCTATTAAAATGGGTTCATCACTTAATCTGACTTCATTATCACATTAACACATTGTCAAAAAGAGAGCCAAATATGCTATTGTTAGAGTGGTACAAGCTTCATTTAATACAGATGGTTATTTTTTCGGATTAATCATTTTATATTATCCACATAGATGTTTCAGTTGTAAACAAGAGTGATGCAAGAACGGCATTTTCTTTAAAAGAAAAACACTTTGATAAGTTAGGCTTATCTTCAAGTTATATGACCCGAAGTATAGACAGTGCTTTAAAAGCAGTACAACTTCCATCTTTTCAGGTAAATGACTACTTTCCTATTTATTGTAATGATCAACATGTTGGAGAGCAGCTTGGAAGTAATGAGGCCACTGACGAACCATGCAGTAGTTTTGTTGCAAATGGACATGATCAATCACTTCAGTTTTCCACAGAGTTAAGTTTTGGTGATGATTTTGAATGGGAATCTGCGAGAATGGGTGAAGACATTCGTGAATTTAGACACACGTTGGATAGTCTAAAGAATGATCAAAAGAGAGTTTTCTCATAATATATTCAATCACATTTCCACTTGGGAAAACTTGTACATGGACTATTTATAATGTTCATTACTTGTGATGCGGGGGTTGGCAAACGTTTTTTTTCACTTTCGGTTGTAAAATGGTTACGGTTTTGCACATTTATTGGTAGTGATGTTGATCCAGTTTGCTTGTGTGCTCCAACTGGTATTGCTGCTTAAAATATCGGGGTGTAAAACAATGCACAGTACATTTCAATTACCAGTTTGGCATAGCTATGACCATTCATAGTTGATTTAAATACTAAATCTTTAAAAGAAATGCAGAATAAATTTCAGGGAATCCATACCATTGTTATTGATGAAATAAGCATGGTTAGTGTTGTTCATTTAAATCACATACATCGCCGTTTAGTATCTATAAAACATAATTATGCACCATTTGATGGAATGAATATTATAGCAGTTGGAGACTTTTTTCAGTTACAGCCTGTAAAGGGTTATTTTGTGTTTGAAGACGAGTACTTGTGGCCATTGTTTGAAACATATGTTCTCAATGAAATGTATGCCAACAAAATGATATCGAGTATGCTGCTCTTTTAAATAGAGTTAGAGTTGGTTCATATACTAAAGATGATATTGCCCTTTTGAAGAGCCGGCTGGTTAGTCCTGATGCTTTACCAAACCCTTTTATGCTTCACATATTCCCAACAAGAGCTGAAGTTAATGCACAAAATGAGAAAATGCAGGGTTTACTTGGAACTTCCACGTCTTTTCAGAGTGGACTGGTAGCTATAACACACAGATGGGACTATTTCTTAGACAGTAAGAATTTTGCATAATTTGGCTGATTTGACTCCTGTATGTGAAATAGGGACACTTACTTTCGCTTTGAGCAAAATTGTGAAATTGGAAGCAGTTAATGCCCATGTTTTTAACACTGTTTATTGTGTTCTACTTGAATTGAATATGAATTCTGGGAATTCTCATGGAATTTGGAGCACAACTGTAAGTGTGACAGTCTACTGTGCTAATATTACGGTCTATGTGAAATTAATGGTGGGCCAGCTTCAGTTAGTCCTTGCCCAACTTCATTCCGTTACTCTCCAAATTACAGAGTAACTTAAAGAAGTTGGGTAGGGTACCAGACTAGTTTACAGTAGGCCTAAATGATTTTCAGGAAGAAATCCAAGTAAACCGAAATTAGTGACCTTCACCCAAACACACGTTGATAGTACGCTGAAAGTTTGTCTCAGGAAGGTGTTAAATTGTGTCAGATTTAATTCAAAGGTAATGCATTATGGACAATGTGATAAGGTAACTTAAGCAAATTTCCTCATATCGATAGTAGTTAAATTCTGCAAGCACTTTCCTTCTAACCAAGGTAAGGACAAAAAATATCAAGATTTCACAACCGGAAGTTGGAAAAATTACAATTCTCTGTAGTTCAAGATATCGGAAAACTTTCAAAAATAGATAATTTTAATTTCTTTTTCACAAGAATAATTAACTTTGATATGCTAAATAAGAGCTTAGATTTTATACCAAAACACTGTCTTTCATGATGGTTTTGACAGGTACAAGCCAGTCTTATTACCACGAAAAATGGTTACTCTGGGAACAAAACCTATGCATCAATGAACGATTCTTAAAATCAATCACTCGTTATTTCTACAGGGTTCGTCACACTGACACTGGTTGTCAAAGTCAATCTGGTATCTATCTTTATATTTTGCCACACGCCTTCACAGGCATAATCGGGCAGCTGCGCGTCGTGTCTTATATTTAATAGAACAAGAAAAAGTAAAGCATAATAAGGATAAGGGTAAAAATAGTGTAAAGGTGTTTAAACAGTGCGACAAGATAAAAGAAGATTAAAAACATGCTCATGGTTTAGTGTGCTGGTTTAGCTTGCTAACTGCAAGCTTGAATGAATCAAAGTCTTGCAGGAGTACATTTGCAGGTAACAAGTTCCACTGTACTATAGTAAGGGGAAAGAATGAATACTTGTAGTAATCAACCCTAGTATGATTCTGTTTGAAAGACATAGAGTGACAATACCTTGATACCCGGTGGTTAGCTTCAAAGTAATGAGGTATAGAGATGGTGACCAACTCATGAACAATTTTGTAAAGGAGGCATAAATGCCAATCTGCCCGGCGCTGCTCTAAGGTTTTCAAACCCAGTCTTTCTAACATGTTAGTAACACTGGAGTAATGGGAATAATCATATATGGTCCAGCGTGCTGCACGTCTCTGAACTCTTTCAAGTTTGTCAATATTGGACCTGGTGTGGGGGTCAAAAATCGTACTTGCATACTCTGACTGGGGGCGGACTAAGGTTTTGTAGGGTCCCATACAGTGGACGCGTATTCAAGTTGTGGCCGTACTAGTGATTTGTGGTGACCTTGACTTCCTTGGAGCAAGAGGAACGATTTATTCAAAGGAATGTTGTGGTATTAGCCTTCTTCGCTATGGAGTCTATGTGTGGGTTCCTTGACAGCTTGCTGTCTATGGTAACTCAGATATATTTGAATTTTGTGGTCAGCTGCAGCTAGTGGCCATGAATCGAGTAGGTGGCAGGAATAAAACGCCTCTTATTGGTTACTCAAAACCTTGCACTTGTCTGGGTTAAAGGCCATCTGCCAGTCATCTTCCTTTTGCTGAAGGTGGTCTAGGTCTACCTGCAACTTCTTTGTGTCTTCGTCGGTGTTAATGATGCAGTACAGCATGCTGTCATCAGCAAAAAGGCTGACCCTGGACCTAACTCTTGATGGTAAGTCATTAATATAAACCAAGAATAGTAGTGGACCCATGACTGTTCCTTGAGGAACACCTGAAGTGACAGGGACTGATGAGGAAGATTGGCATTCAAGGACTGATCCACTCCAAGGTCTTGGCAGTTTATAAGTGACTTTATCAAAAGCTTTGCTGAAGTCATGGAGTATAACATCCAGCTGCTGTTTACTGTGAGGCCTGATGCTATGTCCTGGAGGGTGACGATAAGTTGGGTTTCACAGGACCTCTTCTTCCTAAAACAATGTCTCTCTGACATTATACTGTTCTTCTCAAAGCAGGTCATCAGGTGGCTATGGATAATGTGTTCCATGTCTCTACAAAATGAGACCATTCCCATCAAATTGAGGGAAATACTTGACATTTCACATCAAACTGCATTATTTTAAATTCAAGATCATTTTGCATGTTTAAAACAGTATAAAACATCTAAGGGTACAGGCACCTTTCATTTAGTAATCAGTTGCCTGTGAAATTTGAATTATTAATTTGCCATGATATTTATTATTCACATTATTCATTTATAAACATTTAGTAGAGAGATGCAAGCTTCTTATCCTTCTCAGGGCTCTTACTTGCATTTTTGGGAATGGGGTCGAGGCCCCTGGCTTTGGGATAATTAGCATTATTTTTAACGAAATTGGGAAAATAACATGACTCCTGATCCTTTAATACACACAACATTTATGTGTAAGGCCATCCTTGAAAAAAAAAATTGTTTGCTGTATTTTTCATGTGGGAAAGTAGGAACTAAGCTAATTTGTTTGCTAAATTTTGATTTTCCTAGGCGTTGTAAAGAAAAATGGACAAAATCATGAGAAAAAAAGTCAAAAAAATTTGGGTACACGTCACTTTAATTTTGAGTGAGTATGAAGGAGCACAGCAAACAATTTATTTTTGAAGGACAGCCAAATATATATATATTAATTATCAAGACCTTATAAAGAAGGATAGGAAACTTGGATCTCCTGACTAAATGTTGAACACAAAGGAATTTCCATTTAGTAAATCATCCATAATTTACAGGCAACTAATTTCTTGTACATAAAAATGTAAGTTGTTTGTAATCTTAGATGATTTAAAATGTTTCGATCACAAAAAATGATCTTGAATTAAAGATAATGATGTTTGATGTAAATTTTCTCATAATTTGTTGTTATTTTAGCTGCAGCATACAAATTTTGAAATCAGAAATACTTAAATAATTTTAAACACAAATTGCTGGGAATGGGGTTGTTTTGATGAGAATTTTATTCTGTGATGTAAGAATTTTGATTTGTTTTCCTGAGATGAATGGAAATTAAGAAAACAGTATTTTGCATGAATATGCAAATGTTTAACAAAATATCAATTAGTTACCTTTCCTTCTCTATATAATTCCTTGATTAAATATATAAAAAATATGATTCTTTGTAGAAGACTACCTTATTAATGATAATAAAAAAGATACTATTTGCCATTGGGAATGGGTCAGAATTTCGGCCCCGAAAAATCACAAACATTAGAGCCTTGATTCTATATAAATGCTTGAGGTCGTGCTACCATTTTTTCTAACTTCATGATCAAACTTAATCACAGTGATCGGAGATATCCTTGCAGATCAACTGTTGTGGAAGTATACTCATTGTTAATAAAAATTATATGTTAAGTTTAAACAGTTACTCTTGGCAACTGAAATTTGATGTACTTGCTTCTAAGGCCGCTCTCTCTTATTATCATTGTCCTTAATTTATACAGAGGCATGACATTTTTATTGAGTTCTATATCAAGAAATTTTTTTTTCTTCCGCTTGTATCTTGAGCCTGAGCAAGGTGACCAGCACTCCATAGAACTCCACTTACATACTGTCCATGTAACAAAGGAAGACACAGTGAACGTGCCTCTGCACAATGTGTTGCTGCTGTCTGATTTACTGCTGATACTCGTGTATTCAATGTCCATATTTTGTCAAAACCAAATATGTATTGACTATTTCAAAGTTAAAATCCTATCTACATGGAGCTTGATTTATAATAATGATAATACCAGTAATAGTCTATATTTACAGAAGGTAACACATTTAGTTACAAACTAATCTTCCATGAGTCCCTCTATTAATACATATATTAAATATACAAACAATTTAAGATGTAAAAATAAAATGCATACAAGCTATTATACTTGTCTCTTGGTCATGATTATTACTATTATATGCATTTGTTTTATCTTTATTTACAATATATTTATTGACTCCAGGGCTTTGTGCTGCTGTGAATCACTTGATTCTATATACTGGGTACAACCAGTGACATATATATATATATATGTCACTGGTACAACCAGCACTATTGACACCAGGGCTTTGTGCTGCTGTGAATCACTTGATTCTATATACTGGGTACATTGGGTAGCTCAAATGTAATTGGGTTGGTCATATGTTTTTTTAAGTAAGTTTGGTAAGAAGGTAATTGAGAATAATTTGATGTACAAGAATGTCTCAACAGTCAACAGTTATCTTTTTATTGTTTTACATAGTTTTGATGATCTTGGTGGAATCTGGTGGTGAACGTGGTGGTGGACGAGCTACTGTTTTTACAGATTTACCGTTGGTATGTACAATGTATATATAGATTCTGTCTTCCCCACGAATAAACTCTCACCACCCTAATAAATATACCCCACCAAATTGAATCTGAGAAATCCAAAAAGTAATAAATAGAATATTTTTTAAGTGTTCTCAATAAACAGAAAAGAAACCTGCAAACTGTCAAACATTTAGAGATAATAACTGTAATGTGTATTTGTTTTTGAAAACAATCAAGATTGTTTCAAACATTTTTTAATTTTTCTTTTCTAAGTAAACAAGGATTTTTATTCATCGATCGAAATTTGATATGCTTAAAATTAAGTCGAGCAGCTAATCAAACTCACCTAGGCCAAAATACCAACATGACTGACAAAGACAGACGATTCACTCTATCCTTTTTCAGGTCCATAGAAAAACCTATTATAAATTAATCGTGATGTTAATCGATCTTTCGAAATGTCAGGAAACTTCACATACATAATCACCATGAAGTGTAAATGTATGAAACGTTTAATTGATTCCATGCAGAGTTATTGCCCTTGCAAATTTCGATATTTACAATATTGCAGTTCTAATGGAGAACTTCTAAAGGTTTTATGATACAGACTCGAAATTTTGCACATATGATCAACATCAACCATAGATGAGTGTAGATGTGCATGACTCAAATTTGTGACACTGACTTAATTCATACAGAGTTATTGCCCTTGCACTCAGTAACGTTACTGTATTTTAAAAAAATATTTATTGTATTGTAAACCTTTTTGAAAAAACATGTATGTTCAGAATATAATGTAATGATTTTATTTTGAAACACATCTTATTTTCACTCCAATTTTTGTTTCCTCAGTCCTTGGCTGCCTTCTTCTTCCATTATTTCTATCTACAGGAGGTAAGCAACATACAGGAATAGATAGTACCTAAATATTTTACACGAAACAGGTGCTTTTTTAACTATAGTCAACTCTGTCTTAAGCAGCCACTCAAGATAAAGAGCAAAAATAACCCTTTAAGACAGTTGCCTACTTGATACAGGTTGATTAAAACTGATTTGATTAACATGGTAAATAGAAAATGTGGCTGTTTAAGACAAGTGGTTGCTTAATAGAGATGACCACTAACACAGGTTTGACTATTCAAACAAAGCTGGAGTACAGACTGGTAGAGTTGTTTTCTAATATATATGGTGGTACAAGTTTTCATAACAAATCATATTTATTAATAGCTGTATATTTAGATATATATTGAAATACACATCAGAAGCATATACTAAGAGCAGAGATTCATTCAGTTGAGATTGACAGCTTACACATACTTACATCTAGAAACTGAACACAAAGTGTACTAGTTCAGTCCAGTTACTTGATTTATTGTTTAAACACATGAGTTTTAAGTGGTGTACTAGATATGTTGTTAGACATTCATGCCAGAGGTCACAAGTTCAATCCCAGGTTTAACATGATCACTTTTCAAAAACAACACCCAGTACTGTTTCAATGTTGGTTTTATTTGAATATTTTGCATAATTTTTACGATTACATAACCTAACTACTCTTTCCTGATATTCCAGAAAGTTAACCAGTACTTGAGCACATCCATCTCCACAAGTAACTGATAACTTTTTCAGTTGAATCAGTGGTGGGAGACAAATGACCATGAGACACAATGTCATATATCAATCATCAAACAGACTGGACAGGAGGGGATTCCAACTCTCAGTCCCTGGATTAACAGTCAGATGTGCTGCGTTAAAAATAGACTCAAGAGGATTTCACATGCATTTTGGCATAAACTGGTTTTACACTATGAAGACTGGTGGCTTGCCCCTGCAACACATTGAAAACATGCAACATTCTTACATTTACCAGTGTGACAGTCTATTATAGCGGTTGTCACATTCCCAAACTTTCTTGGACTGTGACTTTTTACGTCTTTTAATGAGTGTTTTTAACCATTTTGTATGTTAAGCATATTTCCTGATATTCTTTCACCACAAAATAAACTACTTTCTAGCTCTTTCAGAAACATTTGACAATATTATTGTTTATCTTATCTACTTATCCCCATACAGGAACAGGCAGCAGCTAGCTGTACAGTAATTGGATATTTGGACAGTGTCACCTGGGAAGCTGCCATGTGTGTACATACAGATTATAAACAGATAAATCAGCGAGGTAAATATATCTACAAACAATGAAGTTTATTTGGAAGCAGAAATAAAAGGTAAAGACAAGGTTTTGTTAAATAATAGTAGATTTATTAAAAAATCATATATTCCATATATGGGCATATATTGAATATCTACATTATACAATGTTACATTTGAAGTGAAACTTAAGTGCATAGAATAATCATTCAGAAAGTACATCAGCCATTTCAAAGCATTAATTGCGCCAGACGTACTGGAGACATGCAAATTGATAAAATAGTAAAAATAAAAGTAATGAAAAAAATAACTTGTGTTTATTCAGAGAAAATCTCTGAAGTCAAGACAAAAAAGAATTTAAGGAGCTGTTGGCCAAAACAAAGCAGTTGGTGGACTCGTCTAGATTTATTACTACATTGAACATTCCTCTTGTGGACAGTGGATCTCTGACAGGACTGTTTCTCAATATGTATAGAGGCCACCTAAACCGCTATGTTGTATATTTCATAATTTTATTTAACTATCATGTGACCTGAGATTTCCCTGCAAGAGAACAGACAGGTGAAGGTCAGGGTCATTACAGGTATCTTGAAGGAAGAGGTTAATGGCAGAGAAAAAGTATTCAGGGAAATTAATATTAATTTAGGTTTTGGAAGAGTGTTTGAGTAAAAAGAAGGAATTTTTTTTGGAAGTTCCAACGTATAAACAGTTTAAGTGACATTGAGGACTAACAGATGATTTAACTGACCTCTGTTTCCTGGGATCCTGAAAGGTTAACCAGTACTTAAGCACACCCATCTTCTTCTTGAATCAGCAGTGAGGGATGAACGACAATGAAACACAATTTTGTATATCAGTCATCTTGGAGACTGTGGCTTGGTGGGGATTCAAATGCATAATTGACAGTCAGACACGCTACTGACTGAGCTAACTTGGCCAGGCTAAAAAGTAAATGTAATCTTATTTATTGTCTAACTGAATTGTATATTTAATTGTTTCAAAGTTATTTTTTTTATATTTTTCAAGGTCACGTTGTAATGACTAGTTTGGATACAGACATATTGATGCAATCTAATGTGATGAAGAGACTATATTTACACCATCTGACAATGTGTAGGATCTGTTGAATCTTCACAGGTATATACTCTTTCCATAATGTAGGCTTCATGTGTCTTCTTAGTGGCTGACATATTTAATCCTACAGGTCGACATGGGAAATTTTAAATGTAGTTTAAACCTATTTTCAACACATTAAAGGTTATATATGGCAACCAGTTTTATTGGTTGAAGAAAACCTCCTGAGTAGAGCCGCCATCCTCCCACAAGTAACCAGCAAATCTTCTCACATAAAGTTTTTTGACAGAGTTGGACTCAAACCCAGGTTCTTATTGGTTAGTGATCTGATTGGTGAGAGGTTAGTGATCTTTGACCTTACACCTGTCGGGACTTCTGAGGATTCCTTACTTAGGAAAGAAAATCAGCCAATGCCGAAAATGATAAATTAATGTTTATATAACTTAGCAATATTATATTTAAAAACCTGGTTTGTTATTTATCTGGATGGATCTTTATTATAGTGGAGAGTTCTAGGTCTGGTCCGCCCAGTGTCAGTATAATGTGACTGGGTGAGTTATCATACTATGTGTCTGCAGCATGATACTCCAGTGTGACAGCGCTAAGAATACTGTCTCAAGTAGACACCGTTGCGATATGACTGAAAAATTGTTGAAAGCGACGCTAAACACCATACAACATAATTTATTATAGAAATTGAATGATCTATGAAAGTGACTTGCCTCCCACAGGTCAAGGGTTGAAGCCTTATCTCCACCCAAATATTGCAGTAAGGAAGTTTGGCAATAACTCGGATAAAGTAGAGGTTGAATTATGTTCAGCTGTGTTTTGAAGGGTCCAACAAATGTAGCATCTGTAGGTCTCACTACACAGTAAGATTCCACTATATAATCTATATAAAACAGTGTCTGCCTGTTTCATTTTTTTTAAAAAACACATACAATTTTTTTAAAAGTGGTTTCTTTCCAGAGAACGAATGTATTTCTACCTAAAAATGCACATTAACTGGCATGTTGACCACGCTGTTTTTTTTTAATTCAGTGGAGTCTGTCACTTCACTTTTTATTAAAAAGCAGTCCATGCTTGTCCCAAAATTCATCCATCCGCCTCCTAAAATCAAATAAAACTCAGTTCCTGTGGATCCAGTGGAGTCTCATCTCTGTATATTTGAGCCAAGACTTCATTTTACACATCTGAAAAAAAAATCAAAATTTCTTTGAACCACTTTCAAAATATACTAAACTGAATAACGCAGTATTTTTTTTTCTGGCGTAAGAATCATATAACCGTGGCTCAAAGGCATAACTGTATAGTGAGACGGGTACAACAACCTGTGTTACCAACTAGGGCATATCTGATGTCTGTTTTTCAACAGCCACATGCGGACAATTTGCAGCACCCTAAGCGTCTGTCCAGGATTTTGTCTAGGACTCTGTCTGAGAACTTACCAAGGCAAATCAGGTGCCTGCATCCCTAGCCACGTTCTGATAACGCGCACCCCTCTGCAGTGCAGTTGGAGGGATGAAATGTGACGAACCCAGCTGTGCGTCAAATTGTGCGTTGATGAGCTACCAGAAGTGAACATCATCCCACAGAAATTAAGAAACAACATTCTAGCACATAGATACATCAACTTTGCCCTTCTTTTGATTCCTGGTATGGAGACTGCCAGTGAGACCAGAAGTTATTGACCAGAATGGTCAGGTGGTGATCAGGTCAACAGATGCCAGGTTACACTGGAGTTTGAACATTCATGAGTTTAGATATGCCTTTTCTAAATTAAAAAATGTCATCTGTGAGGTAGAGCCGTACCGACGTAAGGAATTAGACACTTATGGGGATATGATAGACGGTATATTTAGATTATATGGCGGCAACCATTTTTATGACTATCACACTGGTTTTTCTAGAAAAGCCGAGCAATATGAACTCCAGAAAATGCCTGTGGACTGGTCATCCTGTGACACTTGGGTATTCATGACAACTTTCTCGGGTCAACAGTCAACAATATGTGAAACTTGCCGAAGCACCCATCATGCAACTTCATTCTGCCCTGCAAATGCAAGTTTCTCGGCAGCTTGGAACAGTAAAGAAAAACACAGTATCAAACAACAATTGTATTGGCTTCCTCCACTAATCAGTCCAACTGTTCCCATATGGACAAACATGGCAGAAACTGGTCATTTCACCTTGGGAAAGAAATATGCAACAATCTTAATGGTATGGGTTGCAACTTGACCCACAAGAACACAAATATTATTCACGTATGCGACACCTGCAAGTCTGCCAATCACTCTGCCACAGAATGCAGCAACAGAAAAACTTCAATGGCAAATCCAGTGATATCAACGCTGAAGCATTGACCTAGAAGGAATTCAGATCTTCTTGCTACAACACCCATTTACATTGATATTTTAACTAAGAATTGCAAAATCACCCAGACAGGCAATATGTATCTAAACTCATGAATGGTCATCGCTATGGTTTCGATACAGGGCTTCAAAACTTACCAACAAAAATATATCAATGTAAGAACTTCCAATTAGCACAAAAACATCCAACCAAGAATTGTGATTGAACTCGTTGAAAAAGAACTTTCAAAAGATTATCTGTATGGCCCATTTGACAAACCTATAGGTTTAGCAGAACATTAATATTCTAGCAAAGACTTGGCGTTGATTTGAGTGCTCCACATAACAATAGTGAACATGCTAGTGTTAATAGTTTAATCAACAAAAATTAATTTTCCAGGTCATATGTACATGTAAAAGATGCCATTGCTGTCATTAAAAGGTGTGGTAAAGTTTTATTTTTTCAAAAGACTGTTTTGGGTCTCATAGTCTCATAGTAGCCCAACAATCTTCACATTACTGTCAGAAGTAATCCATTGGATCGCTATAAATAATTACAACATTCCACACTTGCTGTATCTACTTGACGATTTCCTGTCAGTTACGCCTGTGCACATAAACTTGTATTACATATGTTGCATTTATACAGAAATTTGTTGTTAGGTATAATTCGCATTATATATTTGTATTGGAAAGCGCGTAATTTTGTATCTATTAGTGATCTAAAAGGTAAGGTGTGTACAACTTTCCAGTTTATGTTCGCATCTTCTAATTCCCATTTAATATGAGGTTTGATTATAATATGTTTTCATATGTTTCTTAGTTGTCTATTATATAAAAGTTTATTTGGACTTTTATGGTTTCTGATTTGTTGCAATAAATTTATTTCTTCATTATTGTCAGCTGTATTCTTTGGTTTTAAATTTTGTTTCCATACCTTTGGAATGCTTTCAATTAGAGTATAATATTTTAAAAAATCTGAATTATTTAGTAGGTATTTTGCTTTAACAAATTGAAAAGTATAGAATGATTTTTGTCTATCAAATAGTTGTTTGATGTACTTGATATCTCTTGAATGCCATTCTTTATAAAATAAAGTTTTGTTTTTGTTTTTTAAGGAACAAATTGTTCCATAATATCTGGTTGTTTAATGTTTCTGGTTTATTTTCAAAATTTATACTTGACCATGATTGTAATATTTCTAATAAAAAAATGGGAATCTTGTGGTTTTGTGTTTCAGAATATTCATACTCATTTGAATTATACAAATATTAATTGTCCCCCTAACTTTTCTAATTTGTTAATGTATAATGTTTCCAATCCCCATCATTTTCATTATCTATTATTCTTTTGACCCATCCCACTTTTATTGATTTTATAAACATATTTACATCGATCATTTTTAGACCCCCATTTTCGTAGTCTTGTATAATGGTTTTTCGACTAATTTTGTCTGGTTTACTGTCCCATAAATAATCATACATAATTTTATTGATTACATTAATTAATTCTGGTTTTGGAAATTCTAAGACTGTAAGAGGGTATATAAGTTTTGGTAGTGCAAATGTTTTGATAACAGTTATTTTTCCAGTGATTGATAAATTGTGTCTCTTCCACCTTTTTAAACAGTTTGAAAACTCTTGTATTTTTTGCATTAAATTTAATTCATGATAAAAGCACAAAATTCTTAGCGACTGTCTTTCTAATTCCCAGATAAGACGCTTCCAGAGTTTGGCACCTCAAGCGGATCTACTCCCAACCAAGGTACCTCCTCTTGCGGAACTTTATCATACTTGGACAAAACAGTCTCCAACCTCTGGGATGCAGCACTTGCAAAAGGAACATTGGCTTTGTATGATTCAGCATATAAGTTATTTAAATTGTTTTTGGAGCAACACTCATTATAGCCAGATCATAACCACCGTCCACCACACATTTCTGAACAAACTTAATATACTTTGTTGCATTCTGTACAGAAAGAGGCTAACGCCATGACACAATCAAACAATATTTATCTGAAACGGCCTTGTGCTAACAGCAGTTTGTAGCATGGCATTTTTTGTATTTTTACAATGCGGGGAATATCCCTTCTAGTAGCCAACATTCTTATCTGTCAGGACAGATCAAACTGCAAGACATCCAGTTAAAAAAAGACACAATCGTCATCTTGTTGCACTCTAATGCTGAAAAAATTAAAAGCAGACGTGTTTCGCACTGGTGTACAGACACACTGGTGTACAGGTGCCTGTTAACACCACTAAGACACAGGAATGCCCTGTTAAACACATGTTTGATTATGTACAACTACGCATGAATGCAGGAGCTCAAACGACAGATCCTCTCTTTATCACCAGTAAGGGTCTTGTGCTACAACGTGAGCCCTTCATTAATACTATTAAGTCAATCCTCAGACAATTAGGTGTTGATCCAGACTTGTACTCCTGCCATAGCTTCAAAATTTGGGCAGCCGCAACAGCAGCCAAGGCAGAGATTCCAGATCATCTAATTAAAACCTTAGGCAGGTGGTCATCGGGTTGTTTTGTAAAATACATCAGAACAGATGCAGATGTGATAGCCGAGGCGCATTGGAGCATGTACCACATTTTGGTGTATTGTTTCTATTCAATCAATTAAGTCGGTAGAACCGCGAGTATTAGTCCAGTTAGTCTGTTAATATACCTAAAACTAATTGCAAAAGAAATGGTTTTGCATAAATAATGTTGAACTTTATCCTGTGATCAACATATAAAAAGTCTAGAAAAATCTACGAATATACGGTTTATTTCGATTTAAAAATCTCTATTTTTTGTCAAATTCTACTGGCGCTTACAAGCCACCGTAGCATAACGCTGAAAGATGAACGCATGCATATCGTGACGTTTCATGACGTAATTGACTGTTCTCTAGCTACTGTATTGAAATGAAAATGTCAACAAACATAAGAGAAGTCGGATTTAGATACGTAAGATGTGATTATTTAAATGTTTTTCATGATTGAAATATTTTAATATATTATTGTAGATTTAAATGCCAGGCTTTTATATGATAAAAATTTAAAAAAAACTTCATTGCAGACGATGTGTTGTTATGTTGGTTTTTGTGGGAAGATTTAAATATAGAACAATATGTAAGAAATGAGTATTTGTTTTACATGAAATAACTTTCCAGAATGGCGGAATCCTGTGCACTGTGTTGTGAAGACTAACATAATGGAGATGCCATTGTTACGTTAAGACTGAAAGGATGTAGTGGCATTAATAATGCAAGTGAAGAGCAAGGTGACACTATATGTACTATTCCTGGACAATTAGTACATACCCATTGTGGGAAAAACTATTGTAATCCTAATGTGATTGAAAGAGGTAGGAAAACTCTGGTAGAACCGATCACAAACTCTAAGATCAAAAACTGAACAATTCAGCTTTAGCAAACGGTGCATGTTTTGTGACCAATTTGCAAAACTATCTGACAAAAAGCGTGGCATTGACGTGTTCCCTGTAAGGACTTTAGACTTTCAATCTTGCATTTTCAAACTATGCAGAGATTGAGGTGATGAGTTGGCGAACGATGTTTGGGCACGGCTTGAATGTGTAAGCGACTTGCCGGCAGCAGATGCAGTTTATCATCAGTTGTGTAACCAGGAAATAATTCTTTTGCAATTAGTTTGACGTTAAGCCAAAATATCTCATAGGCTGACTGGGCTATATGTATATAACCTACAAATATTCTCATTCTATTAAATATATATAAAGTTGGTAAAACCTTTAATATGAGTACTAAGATATGAACTATGAATATGTCGAGTGATTGTAGTCATATTCTATTTTGATTCAATCTAGTATCAAGTCTGTGGTATTGGTTATATAGTTAAACTCATTAATATGGTGAGTGTTAGCTGTCATATTCTACATTGATTTAATGTATCAAGTCTATAGAAATGCGTATCTAGGCATAAACAGTTACCACTCATGAATATGGCGAGTGTTTGTAGTCATATTCTACTTTGTTTAAAAATATCAAGTCTGCAGAAATGCGTATCTAGGCACAAGCAGATACAATTCACGAATATGGCGAGTGTTCACAGCCATATTCTACTTTATTTAAATATATCAAATATGTAGAAGCGCGTATAGGCATACATATGAATATGGCGAGTGTTCGTAGTCATATTTTACTTTGATTTAATGTATAACGTACATGATAACGCGTATATATGCATATGTAGTTAAATCAATATGGTGAGTTTTCGCTGCCATTTCTCATTTATTAAATAGATCAACCGTGTATTTCTATTTGCTTGTATCGTAGTCGCCAATCATATCATATGAAGACTCCTGGTTCCAGTAACTTCCTCACACAGTTGTAGAACAACGGGATTAATACCACAGTAGCAGACCACATTTAGAACGTGATACAACGTACAATAACATGAACAGTGCGAGACACAAACTTTGATTACAAACCGTGACACTGTCTGGCTAACTTTAACAATATGCTTAATCTCAGTTGGGTGTCTTAAGTCAGCAATGCTTTCGCAGTGTAAAATATGCAAAACATTTTGACAAACATTACCAATTTTATATTTACAATATAAGTAATGAAAAAAAAACAAATCATACATGTATATGAATCTTCTGGTTGTTTTCTGTTCTCTCAAACAATATTTAACATGCTTTATACCAATGTTCTTTACTATTGGTTACTCTTTGGGGGCTCTTCTCTCATCCTATTGCAAACATTACATGCTTATTCCGACGTCATGCTGCATTTTAACTAGTCTGAACACACTTGTCCTGTTGGCTCTTATCTTCGGTTTTGTCATTTAATCATGTTCAACCTCCCACTTCATTTGTGTCTAGTAATGGCTCGGGTTATACATACATAGTCGGTACACCTTCGGCCATGACTGCCTACGCACCTTCGTGTCAGACCGCAGTTCACTGTAACTGTCACAGTTCACTGTAACTGCCTGCAGACGCACCCTTGCGACATACCCACAGTTCACTGTAACTGCCTGCAGATGCACCCTTGCGACATACCCACAGTTCACTGTAACTGCCTGCAGACGCACCCTTGCGACATACCCACAGTTCACTGTAACTGTCGCAGTTCACTGCAACTGTCAGCAGTTCACTGTAACTGCCTCCCTCGGTGACAGCAAGCCTCACTGCCTGATCATGGTTGCCTCAACATGAATTGCCGGCTTGCTGTGATGGGCTGTGGGAAGGCTGCCCCCTTTTGCCAAATAATTATGTTGTTTACATTTTATCAACATACAAATCACATTCAAGAAAAAACGTCACAGTTATGGTATTTCAAAGCAATTTGATCAAATGGATGAAAAATGTGTAATCCTAAATGTTTTCTGTGCAAATGTGTATAGAATCTTGTAAATAGTTTGTTTTATCTTATTGTCTGAATGAATGATCAGTGCTAATCATTAATATGAAAACATCATCAATAAATAAAATGATTCACTTAGATGTTAAGTATAATTTTTGGATGCGCGTTTGGCATTTATCACCATTGTAAAGTACAAACACACTGACATATCTTGATATCATCAATTATAAAAGGCAATAATATTAAGATGTTAAACATTCGATATATTGTATTCACCATAGAAATCAATGATCATGGAACATAAACTTGCTTTATTTGGTGATTGTTATATCAGCTGACTTGGGAGATTCTGCAACTTTGATTTGGAGGTTTGTAACGTTTATAATATATGTATAAAAACAATAAAATCTTTAGATAATTCTATGTAAACCAAATTGGAACAAGATTATCATATTAAAAGTTAGATTTACTTCTATGACATTAAGATAGTATTTAAAGGATAATTTATTATAACACTTATGCACTTCTCAATTTGTTCCATAATATATTATTGCAATGTTATAACATATTTCTATATTTTCAGATTGCAGGACGAATTTTTTTTTTTTTACCAAGGTTGGATGACAGCACATAAACATAACCATCATCTACTGCAGCAATTTCAAGAATTCGATCCAGACGTCTGCTTTATTTGTATCGGAGGAAATGATATTAACTCTGTATCATCACCGTCGGAGATTGTAATGAGAATTACAGAAGTTATGTCCATTATCAGCCAGAATGGATGTGAAGAAATCTTTGTCAACTTGTGACAAAGTGAAAGGGGACGGCGTGTAAAAACAATCTTACAAAAAAGTTGTTGAATGCCTTATGACACAAGGTCAGTAAACTTATATCAAGGCAAAAAGTGAAGATGCTCGGACTTAATGACATACGATTCCCAAAGGGTTACGAACAGGACTTCATACACTTAAATGAAATTGGTCAAATGAAATTCATTGACACCCTTAAGAAAATGCTGAATTAAGTTTAAAAATTTGTTAGATTCTGTAAATGAAAAAAATATATATAAAATAAACGATAAAAATGCACAAATCTCATTTTTTCTACAACCAAATAAGATGAACATCTTTGTAATATATTAAATAATTTAAAATAGATGATATATATGATAAATTGCAAGTGCATGAAACAAGTGGAAAAGGAAATAAGAACACAAACAATTAAATGTTAATTGATCTTTATTACGACACAAATATAAACAACACCAGTGTAATATATGAAATGTGGCATTTGTAAATCATGTATAGATAATATAGAAGTACTGTTACAAATAATATATAAATGAGACATTGATATTTAATAAAGGTACAGGTGGTAAATATCATCACAGTCAAAATTGTTCATCTTTAATTATCAAGTTAAAAAACAGGAATATAATGTAGATTGAATGTAAACCACTGTAAATGGATGGATAACAGTATTAATAATGATAATGAATATATAATGTAAAAATTCGTTGTACATTGTTTCGTATCACTTTCAACAATTTTTCAGTCTTATAACGACAGTGTCTACTTGAGACAGTATTGTAAGCGCTGCCACACTGGAGTATCATGCTGCAGACACATGGCATGACAGTGTCTACTTGAGACAGTATTGTAAGCGCTTCCACACTGGAGTATCATGCTGCAGACAAATGGTATGACAGTGTCTACTTGAGACAGTATTGTAAGCGCTGCCACACTGGAGTATCGTGCTGCAGACACATGGGACAGTATTGTAAGCGCTGCCACACTTGAGTATCATGCTGCAGACACATGGTATGACAGTGTCTACTTGAGACAGTATTGTAAGCGCTGCCACACTGGAGTATCATGCTGCAGACACATGGTATGATAGTGTCTACTTGAGACAGTATTGTAAGCGCTGCCACACTGGAGTATCATGATGCAGACACATGGGACAGTATTGTAAGCGCTGCCACACTGGAGTATCATGCTGCAGACACATGGTATGATAGTGTCTACTTGAGACAGTATTGTAAGCACTGCCACACTGGGGTATCATGATGCAGACACATGGGACAGTATTGTAAGCGCTGCCACACTAAAGTATCATGCTGCCGACACATTGTATGACAGTGTCTACTTGAGACAGTATTGTAAGCGCTGCCACACTGGAGTATCATGCTGCAGACACATGGGACAGTATTGTAAGCGCTGCCACACTGGAGTATCATGATGCAGACACATGGTATGATTGTGTCTACTTGAGACAGTATTGTAAGCGCTGCCACACTGGAGTATCGTGCTGCAGACACATGGTATGACTGTCTACTTGAGACAGTATTGTAAGCGCTGCCACACTGGAGTATCATGCTGCAGACACATGGTATGATTGTGTTTACTTGAGACAGTATTGTAAGCGCTGCCACGCTGGAGTATCATGCTGCAGACACATGGTATGACAGTGTCTACTTGAGACAAAATTGTAAGCACTGCCATGCTGGAATATCATGCTGCAAGCACATGGCATGGCACTGTCTACTTGAGACAGTATTGTAAGCACTACCACGCTGGAGTATCATGATGCAGACACATGGTATGACAGTGTCTACTTGAGGCAGTATTGTAAGCGCTGCCACACTGGAGTATCATGATGCAGACACATGGTATGACAGTGTCTACTTGAGACAGTATTGTAAGCACTACCACGCTTGAGTATCATGCTGCAGACACATGGTATGATAGTGTCTACTTGAGACAGTATTGTAAGCACTGCCACACTGGAGCATCATGATGCAGACACATGGTATGGCAGTGTCTACTTGAGACAGTATTGTAAGCACTGCCACACTGGAGTATCATGCTGCAGACACTTGGTATGATAATATCTACATGAGACAGAATGGTAAGCGCTGCCACACTGGAGTATCATGATGCAGACACATGGTATGACAGTGTCTACTTGAGGCAGTATGGTAAGCGCTGCCACACTTGAGTATCATGATGCAGACACATGGTATGATTGTGTTTACTTGAGACAGTATTGTAAGCACTGCCACACTGGTGTATCATGCTGCAGACACTTGGTATGATAATGTCTACATGAGACAGAATGGTAAGCGCTGCCACACTGGAGTATCATGATGCAGACACATGGTATGACAGTGTCTACTTGAGGCAGTATTGTAAGAATTGCCACGCTGGAGTATCATGCTGCAGACACATGGTATGATAGTGTCTACTTGAGACAGTATTGTAAGCGCTGCCACACTGGAGTATCATACTGCAGACACATGGTATGACAGTGTCTACTTGAGACAGTATTGTAAGCACTACCACGCTTGAGTATCATGCTGCAGACACATGGTATGGCAGTGTCTACTTGAGACAGTATTGTAAGAATTGCCACGCTGGAGTATCATGCTGCAGACACATGGTATGATAGTGTCTACTTGAGACAGTATTGTAAGCGCTGCCACACTGGAGTATCATGCTGCAGACACATGGTATGGCAGTGTCTACTTGAGACAGTATTGTAAGAATTGCCACGCTGGAGTATCATGCTGCAGACACATGGTATGATAGTGTCTACTTGAGACAGTATTGTAAGCGCTGCCACACTGGAGTATCATGATGCAGACACATGGGACAGTATTGTAAGTGCTGCCACACTGAAGTATCATGCTGCAGACACATAGTATGATTGTGTCTATTTGAGACAGTATTGTAAGCGCTGCCACACTGGAGTATCATGCTGCAGACACATGGTATGACTGTCTACTTGAGACAGTATTGTAAGCGCTGCCACACTGGAGTATCATGCTGCAGACACATGGTATGATTGTGTTTACTTGAGACAGTATTGTAAGCGCTGCCACGCTGGAGTATCATGCTGCAGACACATGGTATGACAGTGTCTACTTGAGACAATATTGTAAGCACTGCCATGCTGGAATATCATGCTGCAAGCACATGGCATGGCACTGTCTACTTGAGTCAGTATTGTAAGCACTGCCACACTGCAGTATCATGCCACAGACATGTGTTGGAGAAGAAACTCGTAAGTCAGATACATGAACATGACCAAGTATAACTGCCATTAATTTTGGACAAAACTGGGCCAGAACTCACAACCTTAGTGGTAAGAGGCAAGTGATTTCGAGAGACTTTCCACAGGGATTTGAAGGATTCATACATGCAGACATCTTTGAACCATGTCCTATTCTTATTATCATTTATATTCAAACAATTCTTTAACATGCCCAGCAACACTCTGATATATACAGGACTTAATGAATATTTTTGCATGTAGGGTAGATTGTCTGTTGGCCCGCGATGGCATAAAGATTATGTCAGTGACTTACTGTAGCTATGTCATTGATTATGCTAAATATTCAAACAAACTGTTGAAACCAACAAACTCAAGTGTAAACATTCAATGTTTGAATATGTAGCATTATTTATGATCAGAAACGGCAGCATTTGTTTTATTTTACTTTCCAAAAGAGCATTATCACACAGAAATAAATGGCTCAAGTTTTAAATGGGTCCTAAGACAAGTTTTCACTGTATAATTTTCTCATTAGACGTGGTATTCTCATCTGACACATTTTTGGAGATATTCTAAGTCACAACCTTTCCTTTGATACCCGGCTATTAAAAAGGCCTCTCTAATTTATAAAATTAGAGCTGTGTTTCTTATTTATCGCACCCCATCCATTGAATTCTAACGCTGCATTATCAGTAATGACCCCACACCTCCTACACACGCACACACACACACACACACACACACACACACACACTAGCCTGGACATACAATTTCATATTTTTACCTTAAAGTGTGACCTTGACCTTTGTGTGACTTTAACCTTTTTTTTAAATGATATGCATTGAAAAAATAAATTAAATATTCCATGAGGCCGTCAAAAGCCATTTAATGTTTATTTATAAGCTTAAATGTTTATATTGCTTATAATATTATTTTATTAACCTTAATTCAATTAAGTACATTGTTCTTTAATTCTTTTTAGCCACACATTTTTGCTGCATGATGTCACCTGAGAAAGCTTTGCCAAAAATGAGTAATGTTCCTCTAGTTGAGAATGAAATGGGCATTGAGTTCATGCAGCCAACACCACCAACACCAACAACACCAGGTCCTGTGTCGCTGGAGAACAACACCAACAACAGCACCAGGTCCTGTGTCGCTTGAGAACAACACCAACAACAACACCAGGTCCTGTGTCACTGGAGACCACATGTTTGGAGATGTTTGGAGAGTTCATGAGCTCCACAAAGATGAACAAGCAATATAATAAACTACCAAGGAGGCAAAGCGCTTCTTAGGACAATTCTCATCCTTGCGGACCATCAGATAAATGACATGCCTTAAGTAAGAAAATCAGAGACATTAAACTGTAAAATGTTTCATGATTATTATGCAGTTTTAATGTTAATTTTAAATGTGTTCATTGTAACTGTTTTTTTTTTATATTTTTATTGAGCATTGCATTATTTACTTATCAATAATACATAGGAAATAGTTTACACAGGTTTGACAGTCACTAAGTATTAATCTGAGATGACATTGTCCTGTATTATGGCTAACCCTTATCTTATTCATGCTCCATTTCTGCACCATGGGTTGTGGGTGCTGTTTAAATTGCATAGCCTAATTGTTATCTTTAATTTGATAAATAGATTGTAAGATCTGATAAATATTTTCAAAATCCCTGTGAGCTCCCTTGTACCACAGCCTGTTCTAAGTTTGAAGCCCCGACAGCATGGAAAGTCATTTTGGTAGCTTATCCCTTGTGATTGTAGTTAGTGATAAGAACAATGTATGTGTAGATAAGCTTATCTTTTATTATACATTATATGAATGTTCACACACATATATAAAAGTACAATTTTATTTCTCTTTTTATTTTCAGCCTACAGAAAAGTTTATTTGGACTTATTTATTCCCCACTGCAAGCTGGTGACCAGGCTCTGTCTTGACCAAGAGTCCTGCAGCAGATGCTAAGAGCACCAAAAGGAACTTTGGTAGGTTACCATTAGTGATAAGTATTGCGCAATGTAGAGATACATATTTAAGTATATATAACCATACACATATGACTGTGTACACACATACAAAAAAAGTACATATTAATTATTTTTTTATTTTCAGACTAGGAAGAAAATCCCCTGCAGGAAACTAATGTGAAGATGACCAAGCATCTGGTGCTGGTACAGCGCCAGACAATCCAGACAAAAAGGAATCGTCCACCATACCATGTTTAACACTGAATACCAGTATGTCATATATGTCTGCCAGATATAACAGTGGGGGAAGACTCAACTGCATGTACTAACCTAAGAAGACTCATGCACTAGTCCGAGTAGAACCACCGTCCTTCTGTAAGTCACTGGCAAACTTTCCTGGTTAAAAATATCAAGCTATAATAGAATATACCTGGATCAGTTTTTTTAATTCTTACTGATCAATTTTCAAAGCTGGTGAACTACGTGTTGTCCCTTGTTTTACTTATGTATTGCTGGTTATTGCCATGTAAAAACTGCCCATTGTTCCTAGTATAGACATAAAAAAATGATACCTATTTAAACCTGTTTATAATTCTTTTAATAATTTTATAACATATAATGGTCTTATCTTTCAGATAGGACAATTTTTTATCATCAATAATCATTGCAGTAACAGCATGCTATCCATTTTTACATTAAAGGATATGTATTGGCGTGCTGACATTTGCAGCGTTGGAATGAATCTGATGGTTGATCATAGATAAAGTGCATAAACAACTTGAAGCAAACCTGTAGGAGGTGGATCAATGTCAACATAAAAAACATTTTCACTATTCATTTGAAAAAAAATCAAATAAAAAGGAAGCACACTTCTAAAGCTATGGTATTGATGACATGTTTATTAATCTCCTGGGAGTTGAACCCAGTGTCCCTAGTCTAAACTGAAGGACAGCAGCCAGCAAGATTATTTTGTTATCAACAAACCATGCCTTAATAGCATGCTTTTTTTTTTTTTTTTTTATATGGTATAACCAGGTTATATATGGCATTACTAGGTTATATATGGCATAACCATGTTATATATTGCATTGCTAGGTTATATATGGTATTACAAGGTTATGTATGGCATTACTAGGTTATATATGGCATTACCAGGTTAAATATGGCATTACCAGGTTATATATGGCATTACTAGATTATATATGGTATTACCAGGTTATATATGGTATTACCAGGTTATATATGGTATTAGCAGGTTATATATGGCATTACCAGGTTATATATGGCATTAACAGGTAATTTATGGCATTACCAGGTTATATATGGCATTACTTGGTTATATATGACATTTCTAGGTTATATATGGTATTTCCAGGTTATATATGGTATTACCAGGTTATATATGGCATTACCAGGTTATATATGGCATTAACAGGTCATATATGGCATTACTTGGTTATATATGACATTTCTAGGTTATATATGGTATTTCCAGGTTATATATGGTATTACTTCGTTATATATGATATTTCTAGGTTATATATGGTATTACCAGGTTATATATGGTATTACCAGCTTATATATGGAATTACTTGGTTATATATGACATTTCTAGGTTATATATGGCAATACTAGGTTATATATGGCATTACCAGGTTTAAAATGGCATAACAGGTTATATATGGCATTACTAGGTTATATATGACATTACAATGTTATTTATGGCATTACCAGATTATATTATGTCCTTATCAGGTTATAAATAGTATTACCAGGTTATATTGTGACGACTTTCAGTTCTATTCAACAAGCATGATAGCTTGTATAAATTGTCAGTCGTTACACTGTTTGGGTTGTATTAAATTCAATAACAAGTCTTTTGTATTGTTAGATAAATCTGTATTTCTTTTATTCATTATTTTTGTTTTATTAGTATTTTTAACCTTTTTTAAATAAATTATTCCACTCAGAGACTTTTAAACAATAAACTAAAAGGAAACCCAACTGTTTATAATATTTATCCAAAGATGTTCTTCCTTGTAAAGTCGAAATGTAATCTGCCGATGCTGGCTGAAAACAGCAGAATAAGGCAAGAAACTGCGGAATATAGCAGAATATACAAATGATGTCACAATTTCTGACAGAAAAGAATGCAGAATTCTGCAGAATTACTGATTAAAGACAAATCATTGACTAGAGTAAGAAAGTCTTTGACTGGAAACACATCAGATACAAAATAACACAATTCAGTATTACCTACGAAGTGACATATTTGCAGAGGATAGCTGTCACTGCAACCCCCCCCCCCCCCACCCCCACACCCACCCAAACACCAATGTAAACTGAGTGCATATCTAATGATTAAACTTTACAGCTTTTATGGAAAGTAAACCTTTACAGATAAATACTTTGTAAACACAATACCACACCTGATAAATGTACGATAAAACTAAGTTTCTAAGAAATGAATCTGTACAAATACTAAACATAAAGAGTTTACTTATATTGGATTTACTTGAATAATACTTGCAATGAGCAAGACCAAGCTCCACATTACCTCCACCTTAAAATATTTGTGTCCTCACAAAAACATATTAAATTTTAGATCAATATACTAAGGTAGACTTTAAAAAAAATTGCATTAATGAGTAAATTCCTAAACATTTATGATAATTCCAATTACAATTATAACCATTTAACTTGAGTTATGATAAATTCAATATTATTTGTAGCATTTCAATATCTGTTATTATTCATAACAGTTCACCATCGTACTTATAGTGGTGTGTAACCTTGATAAGTTACGTCCCTTAATGTAACTCCTAATTAAAGGTAATTATAAACAAATGTAGTGAATTGTACATGTTCTGTACATTTGTACTACTCTACCAAAATTCCGCACACATATACATATTAATTAAATATCAGTTTGACATTTATTGTGATTTGATATCAGTTTTTACATTTATATCCAACATCATTTATAAATGATTCAAAACCACTTGTATATTGGTATTCAATACATTATACTGCATACACTTTGGGAAATATAAGAAACACTTTTTAAAGTACAATATGTGTTTTAACCATTTACACTCACTATCTTATACCAAGTTACACTTCTTAACATAAACAATAGGGCCAAGATGGCCCTATATCGCTCACCTGACTGACCTTGAGTCACCAAACTTAAGTAGATTATATAATACATGTAAGCTTAAAATTCCAGAAAAATGAGATGGGCAAGAATTTTGACTTGTTTTGAAGATGCAACAGATGCGTAGAAGAGTTCAAACTTGGTAGAGGTTCACCCATGGTAAATGTCAGTGAAATTACATTGAAATCAGGTCAGTAGAATCTGACAAGAAGGCTTTTGAAGTTTTTACTATAGCTGCCTATATAGTAAACTAGCACTTCACTGTGGTGGTCAAGTTTTTAAACAAATCACAACGGCTCGAACGAACTTGGTAAAGGGTCACCCATGGATCATTTCTGTGAAATTATTTTAAAATCGAGCCAGTAGTTTCTGACAAGAAGATTTTTTTAGTTTTTACTAATGAAACTTGCCCCGCCCCCTGGTGACCATGTTTTTTGACGAATCAAGATGACTTGAACAAACTTGGTAGAGGGTCGGTCACCCAAGGAACATTTCTATAAAGTTATATCAAAATTGGGCCAGTTTTTTCAGAGAAGAAATTGTTATAAGGTAAAAGTTAACGACAAACGACGGACACCAGTCAATCACAAAAGCTCACCTGTGAGTCTTTGGCTCAGGTGAGCTAAAAATACACTATGTGCTTTAACACGTAAAGCCAGGCCCGATTAGCTCAATCCTTAGCACATCTGACTATCAATCCAAGGGTCGTAAGTTTGAATCCCCGCCCGACCACAATCTCCGTGATGGCTGATATATGACATTGTGTCTCATTATCATTCATCTCTCACTGCTGATTCAAGTGGAACAGTTATCATATACTTACGGAGACGGGGTGTGCTTGAGTACTGGTTAACTTTCCAGGATCCCAGGAAACAGTGGTTAGGTTAAATGATCGGCTATTAGCCCTTGATGGCATAAAAATACCATTGAATATTAATCAATCAATCCATCAATCATTAACAAGTAAACCTTTTAACATAAAAAGTTTCCGCAAATATGCTTGCATATTAAAATTTTACGGTATTTACAATGCTTCATTTAAACTCTTATATGAGAATTAACTCTCTCTGGTCGGCCTGTATTGGTTGTACTGGCTTCTATACTTGTTATTGATGTTATTGGTGTTATAACATGTATTCATTCTTTGTATTTTATTCTCTTTCTCTTTGTCCTCCTTAAAATCTTTCATCATTCCCTTTATTTCCTTCATTTCATTTAATACTTGCTCCAAAGCTATACCTGTAATATGGATATCGTTTCTTATTATACATTTTTTATTTTCTCTTTCTATGCACTTTTCACACTGAGGAACACTATTACTGTAACTACAAGAAGAAGTATCCATGCTGAAACTACTACATGTGCTTACATGGTTAGGTTCACTAGATGATTTTATATATTTTCTGGGAGACAAAGTCCTACATCATTAACTTCAACATAACCTGTGTCCTTCTTCTGACTGAATTGTATATCTCATGATCTTCTGTAAACTAAAGCATGGTGAGGACTCCACTCCTCCACACATCTGTGGGAGATATATATTCTGTCCCATATGACTGGGTTTCTATTCTGCAACTAATATCAGCTTGTTGCAATATAGATGACGAATGTACCTGCTTCAACCGTTTCCTGCCCAAGAAGATATCATTTCTTTCATCTTTGTCCAACCTTTCAACATCAATATTAAGGATAATATTGTTTTAAATTTTGAAGCGAGCTGTCACGCTCATTGACTGCTTCACCATTTTTATCACAGCCTGCACTGTTGCAGCATGTGCAGGATAGATCTTTTTATTGACATGATTTTCCAGTTCAGTCTTTGAGAGAGTGACCAACTTGCCAATGTCACAATAGAAAGGTACTTTGTCAATTGCTACATGTTTCCTATAGAAATGTTGTATATTAACCTTTGCCCTTTCTCTTTCATATGGACTCTTTGTCACCCTTGAAGCATCAGTAATCTCTTCTTCTATTGATTGATGGCATGGCCTTAGCCATAACTGTCTCACCTAATATTGGTCTTGTGTTTCCCACAGACATATGGAAATAACATAGATACGGAATAACACTGATATGTCACTCATATTTATATAATTATTCATGCATATATATAATAAGTTTATCTATGCATTGTTTTATTCTTTTGCTAGAATTGTGTTATATTTGTAACAGGATGAGAACAATTCACAGCCAGTCCAGGGCTCAAACCCAGGACCATTAGTTTACATGGCGAATGCTCGACTAAGCTAACCATGCAGATCGCTTACCCATACATACATTTCTCTCCTAGTAGGTTACATACACACTGTGACACGAAATTTCCATAGAGACCATAAAATCGTGTGAATGTTTCTCGGAATATGAATGTTTTTCGAAATATATGTAAGTCGAGCCCCACGTTGGGCCCAAAATGTAAATATGCAGAAATGAGAAAAATTTGCAGCCAGTCCAGGACTCGAGCCCGGGACCATTCTCTTACAGGGTGAATGCTCTACGAACTGAGCTACCGGACCGCTTACATACATTTCTCTCCTAGTAGGTTACGTACTCACTGGGACATATTAATATGTATAATTTCATATATAACATTTTATATATATTTAAATGATGAGCCTTATTGGCTAAACAAGTGTTTTTTTAAAGTGATTAAACTTTAATGTTTATGAAATATTTTCATACATACATGTATATTTTATACCCTTTTCTGTACAACTTTTATATACATGTGATTCAACGTTATAATTATACAATTTAACATATTTACAATGTCGACTAGTTTACATTTATAATTGCCTCTCTTTGTTTAGATACCCAATTGGGTGGATTATCTCCCTTGTATAACTCTAATTTATCATGATGAACAATTAGGAATTTCCACATTTTGAAAATTTGTTATTCTGATTGTTCAATTTTTCGGTAACAAGAAAAGGTCTGGTGTATGGCATAACAAGCTTAGGACATTTATTTTCCCTCTTAGGATTTTGAACGTACCATACCACATCTCCTTTCTTATACATTGTAAAGGATTGGCCTACATCATACATATTAAAACAAAATTGACGAGATAAATGAAATCTGAATGCAAGAATTAAATGAACATAATTAAGCCTGACTATCAAGTATTATTTATTACTTATCTTCTGTAGAATACAGGATTATATTTAAAATTCTAATGGGGTCTGACTGACATACCGATGCTATTACATAGTTAGTAAATAGAAACCCAAACCAAGACTTTATTTTTATTGTAATTAGTAAGACAGCAGGATGAAACAATCACACAACCCTATATCTCTCAGGTAAACAATCACACAACCCTATATCTCAGGTGACAATCACACAACCCTATATCTCAGGTAAAAAATCACACAACCCTATATCTCAGGTAGGCAATCACATAACCCTGTATCTCAGGTAGACAATTACACAACCCTATATCTCAGGTAGACAATCACACAACCCTATATCTCAGGTAAACAATCACACAACCCTATATCTCAGGTAGACAATCACACAACCCTATATCTCAGGTAGACAATCACACAACCCTGTATCTCAGGTAGACAATCACATAACCCAATATCTCAGGTAGACAGTCACACAACCTTATATCTCAGGTAGACAATCACACAACTCTATATCTCAGGTAGACAATCTGGGTATTGAACTGAAACAAAATTACAAGTGATGTAAAACACAATATTGATGATACCAGTTTACAACATATTTATTGCACCTACCTGCATATAGGAGTGTGATGGTGAGATATGGAATATGTCCCCGAATTCTGCTGAACCAGTTTACACGCCAGCTTCTGAAATTAGAATGAAAGTTCTGAACTGACATGAATGAATGAACAAATAAATGAATGAATGAAAGAATGAATAAATAAAAAAGAAACAAATGACTGTAGAATTACTGAACTTTATTTATTAATGAATAATGTATAATTGATATGATTGATCATTGAATGAAAAATAAATTGTAATTCAAAATATCGAAATTCTGTGTTGTCATGTCATGTTTGTATGCATGTATTAATAATTCTATATTGTCATGTCATGTTTGTATGTATGTATTAATAATTCTGTGTTGTCATGTTATGTTTGTATGTATGTATTAATAATTCTGTGCCGTCATGTCATGTTTGTATGTATGCATTAATAATTCTGTGTTGTCATCATGTTTGTATGCATGTATCAATAATTCTGTGTTGTCATGTTATGTTTGTATGCATGTATTAATAAGTATGTGTTATCATGTTATGTTTGTATGCATACATTAATAAGTATGTGTTATCATGTTATGTTTGTATGTATGTATTAATAATTCTGTGTTGTCATGTCATGTTTGTATGTATGTATTAATAATTCTGTGTTGTCATGTCATGTATGTATGTATGTATTAATAATTCTGTGGTATCATGTCATGTTTGTATGTATGTATTAATAATTCTGCGTTGTCATGTCATGTTTGTATGTATGTATAATAATTCTGTGTTGTCATGTCATGTTTGTATGTATGTATTAATAATTCTGTGTTGTCATATCATGTTTGTATGTATGTATTAATAATTATATGTTGTCATGTTATGTTTGTATGTGGTAATAATTTTAAGATATCATGTCATGTTTGTATGTGTGTATAATAATTCTATGTTGTCATGTTATGTTTGTTTGTATGTATTAATATTTCTTTGTTGTCAAGTCATGTTTGTATGTATGTATTAATAATTTTAAGATATCATGCCATGTTTGTATGTGTGTATAATAATTCTATGTTGTCATGTTATGTTTGTATGCATGTATCAATAATTCTGTGTTGTCATGATATGTTTGTATGCATGTATTAATAAGTATGTGTTATCATGTTATGTTTGTATGCATACATTAATAAGTCTGTGTTACCATGTTATGTTTGTATGTATGTATTAATAATTCTGTGTTGTCATGTCATGTTTGTATGTATGTATTAATAATTCTGTGTTGTCATGTATGTATGTATGTATTAATAATTCTGTGTTGTCATGTCATGTTTGTATGTATGTATAATAATTCTGTGTTGTCATGTCATGTTTGTATGTATGTATTAATAATTCTGTGTTGTCATGTCATGTATGTATGTATGTATTAATAATTCTGTGTTGTTATGTCATGTTTGTATGTATCTATAATAATTCTGTGTTGTCATGTCATGTTTGTATGTATGTATTAATAATTCTGTGTTGTCAAATCATGTTTGTATGTATGTATTAATAATTCTGTGTTGTCGTGTTATGTATGTATGTATGTATTAATAATTCTTTATTGTCAAGTCATGTTTGTATGTATGTATTAATAATTTCAAGATATCATGTCATGTTTGTATGTGTGTATTAATAATTCTGTGTTGTCATGTTATGTTTGTATGTACGTATTAATAATTCTGTGTTGCCATGTTATGTGTGTGTGTGTGTGTGTGTTAATAATTCTGTGTTGTCATGTTATGTTTGTATGTATGTATTAATAATTCTGTGTTGCCATGTTATGTTTGTATGTATGCATTAATAATTCTGTGTTGTCATGTCATGTTTGTATGTATGTATTAATAATTCTGTGTTGTCATGTTTGTATGCATGAATTAATTAGTCTGTGTTGTCATGTCATGTTAGTATGTATGTATCAATAAGTCTGTGTTGTCATGTCATGTTTGTATGCATGTATTAATAATTCTTTGTTGTCATGTCATATTTGTATGCATGTATAAATAATTCTGTGTTGTCATGTTATGTTTGTATGTATGTATTAATAATTTTAAGATGTCATGTCATGTTTGTATGCATGTATTAATAATTCTGTGTTGTCATGTCATGTTTGTGTGCATGTAAAAATAATTCTATATTGTCATGTTATGTTTGTATGTATGTATAAATAATTCTATGTTGCCATGTCATGTTTGTATGCATGTATTAATAAGTCTGTGTTGTCATGTTATGTTTGTATGCATGTATAAATAATTCTGTGTTGTCATGTTATGTTTGTATGTATGTATTAATAATTTTAAGATGTCATGTCATGTTTGTATGCATGCATTTATAAGTATGTGTTGTCATGTTATGTTTGTATGTATGTATTAATAATTCTGTTGTCATGTCATATTAGTATGTGTGTTTTAATAAGTCTGTGTTGTCATGTTATGTTTGTATGCATGTATAAATAATTCTGTGTTGTATGTTATGTTTGTATGTATGTTTTAATAATTCTGTGGTGTCATGTTATTTTTGTATGTACATGTACATATTAATAATTCTATGTTGTCATGTCATGTTTGTATGTATGTATTAATAATTATGTTGTCTTGTCATGTTTGTATGTATGTATTCATAACTCTGTGTTGTCATGTCATGTTTGTATGTATGTATTCATAATTCTATGTTGTCATGTTATGTTTGTATGAACATATTAATAATTCTATGTTGTCATGTTATGTTTGTATGAACATATTAACAATTCTATGTTGTCATGTCATGTTTGTATGTATATATTAATAATTATGTTTTCATGTCATGTTTGTATGTATGTATTCATAACTCTGTGTTGTCATGTCATGTTTGTATGTATGTATTCATAATTTTATGTTGTCATGTTATGTTTGTATGAAAATATTAATAATTCTATGTTGTCATGTTATGTTTGTATGTATGTATTTATAATTCTGTATTGTTGTGTTATGTTTGTATGCATATATTAATAATTATGTGATGTCATGTTATGTTTGTATGTATGTATCTATAATTATGTGTTGTTGTGTTATGTTTGTATGTATGTAATAATAATTTTATGTTGTCATGTTATGTTTGTATGAAAATATTAATAATTCTATGTTGTCATGTTATGTTTGTATGTATGTATTTATAATTCTGTATTGTTGTGTTATGTTTGTATGCATATATTAATAATTATGTGATGTCATGTTATGTTTGTATGTATGTAATAATAATTCTGTGTTGTCATGTCATGTTTGTATATATTTATTCATAACTCTGTGTTGTCATGTCATGTTTGTATGTATGTATTCATAATTCTATGTTGTCATGTTGGTATGAACATATTAATTATTCTTTGTTGTCATGTTATGTTTGTATGAACATATTAATTATTCTTTATTGTCATGTTATGTTTATATGAACATATTAATTATTCTTTGTTATCATGTTATGTTTGTATGAACATATTAATTATTCTTTGTTGTCATGTTATGTTTGTATGAACATATTAATTATTCTTTGTTGTCATGTTATGTTTGTATGAACATATTAATAATTCTGTGTTGTCATGTTGTGTTTGTATGAACATATTAATAATTCTGTGTTGTCGTGTTATGTTTGTATGTACATATTAATAATTCTGTGTTGTTGTGTTATGTATGAACATATTAATAATTTTGTGTTATCGTGTTATGTTTGTATATATGTATTAATAATTCTGTGTTGTCGTGTTATGTTTGTATGTATGTATTAATAATTCTGTGTTGTTGTGTAATGTTTGTTTGTATGTATTAATAATTCTGTGTTGTTGTTATGTTTGTATGTATGTATTAATAATTCTATATAATTGAAAAACATGTTATAAAATAAAATTTAAAGAAAACTTTCAGGACACTACTTTCAACCATTATTTAGATAAAATCATCAATCAATACATTTAAAAATACAAAATATTGGCTACTTCAAACTCTCCAAAAAGTAAAATTTTGCCTCACCAACATAATTGAAGTTTACAATCTATCTTCCCCTCAAATCAATTCATTGCCCCCTCATTTTGCAACCCACCTCTCACAATCTCTCATATACCAAAAAAAGTGTTCTCCTGCAGGTACTGAATAACTGCATAATGTCTAAAAAAAATATAATCACAGTCATTATGCAGATTCTTCTCATGTAAAACTGAAGGATAATTTAGGGAAGTGATTACATTATGTAAATTGAGGAAACTGCTTTTTACATTTCATTACCTTTTACAGACCAGACAAAAACTTATCACACTGGATGAGATCACTGGTACACTTGATATGGATGCAGTTAGAATGACCTCATCACACCAGCACACGATTTTCCATGACCCTACAATTTTATGATTTTGTCACACCATTTAATCAAATGGCGCTAAAAATTCTCCAGTCTGTCTATAAAGTTTCATCATAAGGAACTCTTATTTCAAAGTGTGAGGAAAAACACTGCCATCTCATAATACAATGAATAAATGAATGAATGGGGTTTTACGACACACCAACAAATTATAGGTTATTCAATGCCAACAGAAAGGAAGATTCCAGGTTCACTCTACAAGTAAAACAACAACAAATTGATGTATATATACAAACAAATATCAACAAATGAATATGCAAAATGAACCTAGAACCTTGAAACCTGCAGAACTGCAGAGTTTCAGCAAATTCTACCGTATTACTCAAATTGTCGCTTCTTACAACATGTATGAGCCAAAGTGATCTTATCTTGCCATCACTGGCATTTGTCTCCCTGGAACCACACAGGGGTTGGTAAGTTAACCACAATAATGAACATGACAAAATGATAAAATGAACATGGCTCCCATTCGGAGGAGTTATACCCCTCTGCAGAGATCGGCAGTGATTCTATTCTTAGCCGGAACCACACGGGCTGCAATATACAAAACCGGTGTATGTTGTTGTCGACATAGCAGTCAAATAAATAAAGTATTCAACAAACAATCATCCCTTTCTCTCCTATATACCAGATATACCAGTATGCTTAATTGTGATGACTTAAATAACTATGCATACAACACCACAGCAGTGGTCTAGTGGTAAAGTGTCTACCTTGCATGCAGAAGGTCATGGTTTCATTTTCAGGCTGGGTCATACCAAACACTTGAAAACTAGTACAAAAGCTTCCTCACTTGGTGCTAAGCATTAAGATGATAGTTCTAGGTCTGGTCAGCCTGGTGTCAGTATAATGACTAGGTGGGGGCATCATATCATGTGTCTGCGGCATGATACTTAAGTGTAGCAGTGCTAAAAATAGTGTCAAGTAGACAGCTTCACAATATAATTATCTGAAAAATTGTTGAAATCAACGCTTAACACCATACAACAACAACATTAACTATGCATACAACAACATTTGCACTTTGAACTTTCTAGTATTAAGGCTATCAGCAAGTAAATAAAATAATAATACAGTCAAACCTATGTTAGTGGTTACCTCTATTAAACAACCACGTGTCTTAAACAGCCACATTTTCTATTAACCATTGTTATACTTTTAGTTTTAATCAGTCTATATTAAGCAGTCACCTGAATTAAGGGGTCATTTTGTTCTTTCCTTTGAGTGGCTGCTTAAGCGGGTTTGATGTTTATGGTCAAAGAAATTCCTGCTGCAAAGAGTCACTACAATAATCTTGTCAAACAGGGATTGGGGGCCAGACAGTGTGATCCAAGATAGTTAACATGCAACTTTTGGCTGTAAATGTTATCATTTAGCCCTGTCTGGTGAATCTGAGAAGGGGTCCAGACCCCCTGCCCACTTTGGATCTGCCTGTGCTAAACAAAAAGAGGGATTCAAATCAAGAGGAGACGACCCGTTAAAAGTCATCAAGAAGTATGACAATACATCATTTTATAAACATGACTCATGTGTTATTGTATGCAGTGTCTGTCTATTACATCAGTGCCTGTCAGTTACAGCAGCACCTGTCGATTACAGCAGTATCTGTCAGTTACAGCAGTGTCTGACAGTTACAGCAGTATCTGTCAGTCACAGCAGTGCCTGTCAATTACAGAAGTGTCTGCCAATTACAGCAGTATCTGTCAGTTACAGCAGTGCCTGTCAGTTACAGCAGTCTCTGTCAGTTACAGCAGTGTCTGCCAATTGCAGCAGTATCTGTCAGTTACAGCAGTATCTCAACTACAGCAGTGTCTGCCAATTACAGCAGTGTCTGTCAGTTACAGCAGTATCTGTCATTTACAGCAGTGTCTGTTAATCACAGCAGTATCTGTCAATTACAGCAGTGTTGCATAATGTTACATAACTTAGTACTTTACGTTCCCTTTGAGTTGACTCCCTGCTGGTAAGTAGATCATAAGAGATAAGCATGTGATTTATGGCCCCTATACTCTTTAACCAATCAAATCTTAAAGCAATCTATTCTTGTGTTAATAAATATATGGGTACATGATGACAAAACTCCATAATTTAAATTTGAAAAAGCAGATTGGGATCTTTTTTAAAGTAAATGCAGTGAGATAACCCTAGATGAGGTCCACTCTGATGACGTCAATATTTTTAATAATAATTTATCTGAGAGATTCCTAATGATAGCACAACAATGTATCCCCGTCTCCAATCCAAAACAAAAAAAGGCAAAAATATCCCGTGGTGGAGTGAAACCTGCCAAAATGCTATATAAATGGACTGTAAAAAAACATGAAATAAACTAAAGTGGCACCCTTGTTTAGGCAATCTATATGATTACAAGGAGGCCGAAAGAGAAGCTTAAAATGTCATCTTCAACGCTAAAAAGCTTAACTGGGAAGATTTCTGCGAGACTTGTATTCATGAAGACTCAAACAGAATGTTGGACTAAAATCCGCAGAATAAAAGGAATTTTGCATCGCCCAATGTCATTATTTAAAAAAAAATACAGCTTTAGCGGTCACAGAAGTAGAACAATCTAACTTTATGGCAAATTTCAGTGAAATTTGTTTATAATATTTGTTTTGATTCACGGAAAAAGACGACAAATTTTATTTAAATTTGTTTAGAATATTTTTGAATAACTAAAAATTGTGTCGTGTACACGGTAAACTTTGATTTGAGTATTTTGAATAATAAACTCGTAATTTTAACATTAGTGATAAACTTTTCCAGTTCGATATTTGCATTTTTTTGAATATTTTCGCAGCTTGTCGAACATACTAATCGGATCACTTAATCACTTAAACAAAGGTTCAATTTTAGCGATAGAGTCTTGATTTAAAGCAATTATCCGCAAGTGTATGACTGGAAGAGCTTGGGCGGATATAAATAATCAGTTTAATCAAAGGTAGTCGATACACGTAAATTGATGTAACAACATGTTATAGATGTACAAAATTGGGGTTTCCTGGGATTAGTTTAAGCCTAATCGCATTATTTTTATGTAGATGCCCCTTTTTCGCAGCTAATACGCTATGAAATGATTGGTCAAGAAATCACCCCTAATTCATATACAGCATTCCATTGGCTTAAACTGACAGGACACTTTTCATTATATAAGGTACTCCAGGTCCATTCATTTAACATCTGTGACTTGTTTTATTAAATTGTAAAAGCACTACTCTAAAGCTAGCAGTGATTCAAATGTAGACATTGACACTTTAAATTTTGAATCACTGTACAAAAATCACCTAGATACCCAAGAAACCAACAGGTCACGCTGAACAATAGCTTCTCAATTTTTGAACTCGGAACTGGACAACTTGTCCAATCAAATGTTCAAGCATATGCTCAGTTCAGCACTGGAATTATGGCTTGAACTATATGACTGGGTGTGGAATAGTGGTGTATACCCAATAGCGTGGAAGCAGGCTTGTGTTAAAAAAAAACAAATGAACCACAGTCATACAGACCCATGAGCCTTACCTCCAATCCTGATAAATTAATGAAAGGGATGGTAAAAAGGCACGATTAGAACATCTGCTTGAATAAAAAAATATAATTAATCCCTATCAATCTGGCTTTAGAAAGGGGAGGAGCACTTTGGACTAGCTCGCATGTCGGCAACATGACTTTAATTCAGGAAAAAAATAGGGGACACTCAGTTCTAGCCATCTTTTTAGACCTACAAGCAGCTTTCGATTTAACAAAGCACTCAGGCGTTTTATTTAAACTTAAAGAACATGGTATAACAGGAAACTGCTACCTATATCTGAGGAACTTCCTAGAGGGCCACAAAATTCAAGTTAAGGTAGGGGGGTCCCTCTCAGATACTGAATCAGTAGAAAGAGGAACCCCTCATGGGGCTATATCATCTCCTCTACTCTTTTCTATTATTAATAGATGATCTGCCTGCTACACTAGAAGGGGCAGGCATGGTTACCAGTCAATTTGCTGATGATTCTGGCACATGGCTAATAGGATTCAACTTAAAACCATTACAAACCAGAGCTCAAACAGGAGTTGACCTAATATGGGGATGGGCCAAAGAATGGTGGTTTAAAATTAGTCAGTCTAAAACAGTTGGTATTATTTTTGGAAATTCAAATCAGCACAGTTTGGATGTACACTTAGGTGGCACACCGATCATATTCAAAAAAATTATCAAATTATTATAGGCATGCTTTTATAGGAAACACTGTCACATAAAGGACATCATGATCAGGTGTGAGAGAGACTTAAATTTGATGAGAATGGTAAGAGGTACAGATTTTGGCTCTGATAAAAATAGCCTCTTACTTCTATATAAATCTCTCATACGTCCAAAAATAGACTACAGAGCTCAAATCTATTCTTGTGAACCCCTTTCAATACTTATAAAATTAGATATCATCCAAAATAAGGCCCTCAAGTTAGCCCTCAGAGTGCTCCAGTCCACACCTGGCCATATATTAGAAGCGGAGACGGAATTATTCCACTTAAATTGAGACAGAAGATTAGTCAGTTAAGTTCTGGGCCAGGGCTACAACTAGGAAGGTCAGGAACCCGGTGAATAAGCTCATTTGGGCCGGGTATTACATTAAGTCAAAATATTTAAAAAAAAAAGCACATGTTTCGCTTCTTTTCAGGGCTTATACCCAGAACTTGGTGGAGGAGTACGGAGGAGTGATGTCAGTCTAGCAGATTTCAGACCTAAATTAGAATCGCTCTGGATGCTAAAAAATCGTAATATTATATTATCACTAGCCGCCGAGTTCAATAATAATAATTTGCCAGCACTTATAAGATCAATTACGGCAAACCATTTTGACAGGCATTATGCTGAACATACACAAATTTACACTGATGGCAGTAGAAATCCCGATGACGGGAAAGTTGCAGCTGCATATGTCATTCCGTCCCTTCAGATACAGTATTCTGAGAGACTAAGTAACAATTTGTCAATATATACACAGCTGAACTGGTCGCGATTCAAAAATCTATGTGCTGAATATTAGAAAATAAACCAACAAAAACTGCTATTCTCTCAGACTCACTTTCTGCTTTAACATCAATTAAAAGCAATAATAGCAGATCAAGGCCTGACCTTTTGGCAAAAAGCATAACCAGTGCCTTGAATTAGGACTACAGGTCACAATGGAATGGTGTCCAGCACATGTACACATATCAGGAAATGAAGAAGCTGACAGATACAAGATACAAGAAACTTTATTTTGTGTCGGATTAACAATATATAAAACACTAGCTATAAAGCTATTTGCTGACAGTAACAGGGTGGCAAAAGATGCCTTACAATATACAAATATTTCAAATTCAATTCCCCTTGCACCTACTGAGGTATATTTTTTTATCAAGGAAACATGTTAAAAGAATGGACAGATTATATTATTAGCAAACCTTTCAAACAAACATTTCCTTGAATCTCGGTAAATTTCAGATGGCCAACAAACTATTTTAACAATAAGTGAATAGATAAGTGTGGATTGGGTGTCATTCTCCTGCCAGAAAACAAAGGGCAATTTATTATTAAACAAGGGAGAGATTGCACCCAGTGTAATACACAACAAATCCTTTTCTGCTGGACTGTCAAATTCACAGGGTTCACAGGACCAAACTAAAGACTGCACTTGCTGGACATATTTTGGAAGTCAATATTCAAATATTTTAAATCCCAGCAAGGCAGTCCGAGCCTCTGTATTTAGGGCACTGGAGTGCTACATCCTTGACTGTGAAATGTCAGACAAAATATAAGTGTTGTTGCACAGCCCTAATATATTTACCCACTTCTCTAGTTTTCCGTGTGGTCAGCCAAAACAATAATATTTACATGACTTGGCTAATAAATTACAGATGGCAGGTGTTCTGTGTACTGTTCCATTAGTGGGGGACGGGTTTGATGCCACAATGCAGGCCACATATAATTATATGTGGCATGGGTTGTGGTTTTAACCCGCCTCCTACTATCAAGCCATGTAAACCTATTTCAAATATGAATACACATCATATAGATACCATTTACTTTTAAAAGTTTCAAAATTAATAATATTCAATGAAATTTCATAATGTTGAATATAATATGTGGAAATGTTTGTAAAATTTCCATACTTTTATGGTTATTATTGCTATTTATTAGAAATTAACCTCATTGTTTTTTTTTTGGTATAAATTAATAAGGATAATTTAAATGCATAATAAGACCATCCAATAAAGGATGTTAAATTAAATTTCCCTAGATTACTAGTTGTAAACATGCATTAGATACTTTTAATTATAGAAATAATAATGGCTGACCCTGGAATAGTGCGACAGATATGGGGAAATGTAATACAAATAGGGCTCCTGCCCCAGTGGAATACCACAAATTAACATTATTTATAAGGCTTGAGTCAATATAAGCTCATGTGGAGACAGGCTGCCCCTCTGATGCTGAAGTATGCCAACGATGATGCTGGGGTCATGAAAAAAGCCCTGAGTTATCTATGCAACCACTCATTGGATGTCAATGAAACATTGCATGTGTGTTTACCATCATCAATGGAACACACAGAGATAAGAACCATAACTCTTGATTACATTTTGGCTCAGTTATGGTCCTTTTTGGACTTAGACACCCAGGTTAACCTTTGCGCTTAGTTGTGTTTAAGTTTAAGATATCTATGCAACCATTCATTGGATCTGAAGAAAACTTCACATGTGTGTTCACTATCATCAACAGAATACACAGAGACAAGAACCATACTTTTGATTGCTTTTTGCCACAGTTATGGCCCTTTTTGGACTTAAACAACCAGGTTAAACTTTGAGTTTAGTTGCGTTTAAGTTTAGGATATCTATGCAACCACTCATTGGATGTAATGAACCTTCACATGTGTGTTCACCATCATCAATGGACCACACACAGACAAGAACCATAACTCTGGGTTGCATTTGGCACAGTTATGGCCCTTTTTCGACTTAATTTTTCAGGTTAAAGTTTTTTATCAGGTAAGATATCTATGCAACCACTCAATGGATATGAATGAAACTTTTCATGTGTGTTCACCATCATCATTGAAACATTCAGAGACAAAAAACCATTACTCTGTGTTGCATTTTGGCACAGTTATGGCCCTTTCTTTACTTAATTTTTCAGGTTAAAGTTTTTTATCACATAAGATATCTATGCAACCACTAATTGGATTTGAATGAAACTTTGCATGTGTGTTCACCATCATCACTGAAATACACAGAGACAAGAACCATAACTCTGGGTTGCATTTTGGCAGAGTCATGGCCCTTTTGGACTTATTTTTTTGTATGTAGACACCCAGGTTAAACTTTTGCATTTAGTTGTGTTTAAGTTTAAGATATCTATGCTATCACTCATTGGATATAAATGAAACTTAGCATGTGTGTTCACCATAATCGATGGAACACACAAATACAAGAACCATTACTCGGGGGTTGTATTTTGGCAGAGTTATGGCCCTTTTGGACTTAAATTTTTGTCTGTAGACACCCAGGTTAAACTTTTGCATTTAGTTTTTTCGTTTGCCCTTAATCTCAATCTTTGCATGGGTGGTGAGTTTTATCCCATCGGCGAGCTTTGTTGTCTTCTGACAACTCAAATTAACAGTACTATCCATGATTGTACATGGGAAAACAATAACTGTGAGATGTATATTGCCAAACGTATGGCATTAACACTTTCTTTTACACTAAATATAAACATGTTCGCATCATATTGTATTATTTTATGTGTCTTTGTGCACATTTATGCGATTTTAACATGTTAATGATCATTAATATGATTATATGTTTAATAATCATATAAACCATATACACTCAACTTATTTCTTAAATAGTTGACAACATTCACACAATTCTTATTATTATTGCATTTAAAAGTTACATTATGCAAAATCATAGCATAAAAATAATAACATACTTTCAGTATGGGATTATATGGTTTATCGCACTCAATACACTACTGAGAGCGGAAAATGTAGGGAATATTATGGATACTTACTATCCTGATATTCAATATAGAGTTACACAAGACTATTTTTTTTTAATTTAAATTTCATTGACCAGTTATTGTTAATCAGTTCATTTCAGATCTGATCTGAGATGATCGATTTTTTTAAATACTTTTTATTATTGGCGCTTTTAAGGTACGTGCAAGCTGCTGGGTGCCCTAATATACTTTTTTAACTGTTTAACTTTATTTTGTTTTAATAAACTTTTAAACCATTCTGTATCAATTACTGATGCAAAACGGATCGATTTACAGTGACTGGTCAGTTTTTAAAAATGCGATATGCTAATAAATAATACTTTGTTTAGCTGATACTGTTCAAATATACAAAACCCCCCCGTATAGCATGATAGTAAAAATATGTTCTAAATAAGCTATATTTGATATATTCCATTGCAGCCAAACCATCAAAGGTCAGTTCATTTCTACTACCAGACATTATGATTGGGGTTTCACGACACACCACAATTTGTTGATGGTTATACTGTTGACAACTATTGGTGGTATGCTGGATATATGGTTACATAAGATTCAATTATATTTTACCATTGTAACACCATACACAATTAGTGTGTACAGATAACACTTTAGATAGAATTAAATTTTATCGAAAGTTTATATTTAGGTCGAATATCGCTGACAATATACAAGCAAAGCAATTTGGACTTTGAGCAGCGTTGTTTGACTTATAATATAGGTAAACAACCATAGGTGCACCTTATTTAATATAAGTAATTACATACACTAATTATAAACCATTAATATATGGGTTTATGTTATATATGGCTGCAATTGGTAAACACAAGAAGAAAAAATAATATTTTTGTCAATTAATCTACACTTTAAAACAATCGTCAGTCTACACATTTAATCTTATTATGAGTATAATCAACAACGTTGGTAAATAGTAAACACTGAATCCAAAAAAAAAAAAAATTGTTGTATGATAATGCAACCTAGTTAAAGATTAACTTCAAGTTTGAATGTCGACACATCTTATTATGTGAAATCATCCTCATCCATCACTCATTAACCATCACAGAAATGCGTAATCATCTTTTATGTTTTTAATAATCATCTTATCCTGCTCACCAAAATGACTGGTTCAAAGCGCGAGGGTAAATAAAAACTTATATATGTTTAAGTAAAACAAAAGTATTCATATTATATATCTTTAAGTTGTGGTTGTAAACTTTTTATTTAAACTGATCACATAAAAACTCCAGAAGAGACTGGAAGGAAGGAAGGATTAAACAAGGTAAAAAATATAATTTAATTAAGAATATTAATTGCAGCTCCAGATATGGCACCAGATGGAGTCCCAATTATGTGCCGGTGTTGTACTTCAAATAGCATAAATCACCCATTGGTTTAGGAAAGGATGTACATAACATTGCTATTATCAGTTAATTGGGGGACATTGACAGTGGTGATTTATTAGTCAAACAAGAGTATTGTCCATTCCATATTGTGAAGTGAAAATTAAACATTCAATTTAAGAGCATGCATAATCAATAATTAATACAATTTCCTGAAAAAAAAAAGAATTAATTGAATATTTATTAAAAATTAAAATATACTAGATCAAGGAAGAACTAACAAAGTAGGATAGCAACTTGCATCTAAAGACTTAATATTGATAAAATAGCATTCAAAGGATTAATAATTTGCTTATTTATCATTCATAATACAAAGGCAACTGATATAATTCCTTGACTTAAGATACAGGAACAATAAAACCTTAGAATATCAAGTGATAATCAATTAATTGCAACTTAAGAATGTCCGTAACTTAATTTCATATGTTTGTATGTCTCTTTGAATGTGTTTGATTATTGGCAAGTTAATTTTTTAAACCTAGTCTTCAAGGATATGAAGAAAGGTTTCGTTTTAAAATACAAATTTATTAAAAAATGTTATATGTCAGTTGACTGATAATATTACAATTATGTATGAATTAACATTATTTGGTGACAAGATAAATCTCTCATATTTTCATTCCACTAATATCAACTACCAAAAGATGATTTGCTTGGGGTACCAAATGGCTGACTGCAAGGTGTACATATTGTGTGACATCACATGAAAACAAAAAATATCTATAATGCTGTATTCAACAGTTATTACTAAATACCGAAAACAAATATAACGAAAACAACAGAAATCAAATTAGAACACCAAACTCAACTTAAATTTTGAAGTTTGTTAATATAATTACTTATTGTTACCTTTTAGTTTGATTATACAAAATTTGAAAAGTTAACAATGAAAAATAAAGGATTTCCTAGCTTACATTTTTTGAAATAAGTTTTTGTCTTAGAAAGAGTCAGAATGACAAGTGACGGTCGTCTTGTCAGGTGGTATTAAAGTGGTATCTAATTTCGGAATGGGGTTTTCGTCTGCATTAAATACCACTCTGATTAAAATATCTACTTGTCATGTTGATTTGATATACCAAACCATACAGATTTTATTAGTTTATGGTAATTAGAATGTTTTGTATCCGTCTTAGAAATAATTTAATTTTTTAAGACGTTTATAGTGTTTCCTCCTTATACACTACTTTTAATATGAAGTTTCAGATATCAATGCTAAGAAATAAATATCACTTTATGGTTAGAACAATTTATTGATGGAAGCTGAAAATTAACAAACACAATCCCGCTCTGTAAATTCCATATTAAAGAGAATATATCCTGAAAAAATGTTGTAAATGTTTTGGAAAAATAAAAAAGATGGTAAAATAATAGCCACAACAATTGTTACATTAAAGTTCTTATCAAGCTGGTTTGGGTATACCACTATAATACTGAGATAATGTTTTAATCAATGCATTGATTAAAACATTATTTATTAAAGCGAATTTCCATGTCATTTTGCAGCTAAATTGACTTCAAGTTGAAATTTTCATTTTTATGTTCTATTCCAAATTCAGTACAATGAACAATGTTGCAATTAGCATTTTCTCCAGCTAAGCCACATTCAGAAGGTTAGAGCTGGGTAATGATTGTTCTTAATACTATTTGAGAGTGTGTTGAGAGTAGGTTTACTTATATTATACAGCTCTTTGTCATTTGAGACTGATGCAATTTCTAAACACTATGCTAACTTTAAAAAATTCGCCCAGAGATCATGGTTCTCAAAATGTCTTGGATACAGAAAAAAATTACAGGATTGAATTTCTTAATATATAAACATCTGCAATAGTTATATTATAATTACAATATTGTCTGATTAAATCAAGTCTGTTGTTTATTTCATTGGTAGAGATGTCACAAGCAGTATCAATAAATAGGTCAGTAATCAAGGGGATCCTATATTGCTGAATGGTCTATTAAAGGCACTGTCATCTATTTACCACTCTCCTTTCACTGCTGAGGACAGGGGTTCAAGCCCAGCTCAGTCCATAAACATTATGTGAGAAAATGTCGGTCACTTGTGGAAGGACAGGTTCATTCTGAGGTCTTTTTCCACAAATAAAACTGAAGATGCCAAGTCGTTTTATGTTGAACATGGTGTTTAACCCAATTGAAAATATTTTCAAGACAATTACAAAGTTATATTGTTTGAATGGTTTTGTTTGAATATTGAGCCTCATTGAGTGCCAATAGACAATCAGCTAACCTAACCACTCTTTCCTGGGATCCTGGTAGGTTAACCAGTACTCGAGCACACCCATCTCCACAGGTAACCAATAACTTTCCCACTTGAATCAGTGGTAAATGACAATGAGATGCAGTGTTGTATATTAATCATCACAAAGACTGGCCAGACAGGGATTTAAGCTCATGACCTCTTGGATTGATAATCAGATGTGCTACCAACTGAGCTAACCGGGGCCCAGCCAAATATATATTATACAATGCAGCTTATCTTTTTGGCTTGCCTCTATGGCCACCCTAAGTATTATAGGCATAGTGCCACCATTGCAAAAAGGAAGTGCTTCCGTGGGGTAGTCGCATAATGGCGGTTGTAAATAATCCTCAATTCTTCTTCTTTAAAAATGCATTTTCCTATTTTTAATGCTCATTTTTTTATTTGAATGGCATTATTGATGTATTTTGAACATTTTGATAGCATTGTCATGTTTGAATTGTGAATTTAGAAAAAAAAAATGATGCTTGGAGTTGGGGTATGAATTCATGATTTCGGAAGTCTACTTTCACTTTGTCACCAGTGTACACACTGAGCAGAAAAAAAATCTCTTATATGACACATGACCCCTACTTTTCTCATCATATGTTGATAGTGCAGAGGTTGACAAACAGTAAAATGTAGGTTTCACTTCTTTCATTTGGGACCCTCTATGAATGACAAGCCTTCAAACTTTTATTATTTACTATAGAATAAAGAACAAAAATCAATGGTGGGGTTAAACCTTAAAGTAGGTTTTGATTTCCTGTTAGGTACTCTGTTCAAAATGAAAGTCAATACAATGCAGTATCTGATGCAGATAGACGTTGATCATCTTCTACGATTTCCTTTCTTAAAGATCTGTTTGTCTCAGTTCATCAAATCTTACTTCCTAAATTAAACTAATGTTTTTATAAACAGGCCATTATACTGTATCTAAACATTACTGTGATATCAGTTGGTGCTATTGAACGGCTGTAAGTGGACAGGTATCATGTAGAGAAGCAAGTGTCGCAGATGATCAAGGCTATGAAAGATATGCAGACTAGTCTACACAGGTTATTATCATTCTGCCAATCGTGAAACATCGGGTATTTCCGTATCCTCCGTATAATACACCTCGTGTATAGCTCTAGAATACACCAACGCTATTCGCCTGTCTGTGTTCATTCGCATGAGAGTAACAAATTATGTATCCGTCATTAAGTTGAACATACGGCGTTATTATACAGGTACGAAAGGGAAGTTGAAGGTAATCACATTTAAAACACCCGTGTTTTTCTTCCTCCCAGACAGTAAATAAAAACTCTGGAACAAGTTCAACAAAGGCGGCATAAGGGGCCCACCATTTTCTTTTTTCATGTGACTGAAAGTAGTTCCAAAATGGCACCTTATTATGTCAGAGGTCTTTTGCGTAGCATAAAGGCCGAGGTGATCAGATTAATCATTCTGCATGTGTATGCATCTTCCATGTAAACAGATATAGGTTAACTTGGTATAATCTGTTTTTTTCTATTCATTTGATTTGTAGGTGTTGACAGAACTTTTGTTGTTTATTTCATAACACAATTTAGTATGCCACGACAGGTAGAAATTAATCCCCTTCCTTTATGGACTCATCTTGCTATTTTCCTGCCTAACTGATAAATAACAATGAAGGGTGAGTCCATTTTCATATAGGTTTGATACCATTACTCCAATTTTATCTACTTGATAACGGATCTTTGGCCTTACGTTATTAATTAATAATATGGGGGTAAAACGTTTTTAAAGATAACCTGATATTTAGTATATATACTGTAGGTTATATCTATAATGATATTAGAACGAGTCATTAAAATGATGAGATACCTCAGATGAAATTCAGTCACTCCGTTAATAAAAGTTATTTTCTGTACACATGAGAGAAAAGCCGGAGCAGTATGACCCCCTACAATGTTCAGGTTTGGTTAGGTGAGCGGGGTCATAAAACGCTGTCCCAACATATATTTTGATTAAAAGAATTAACTGTCACAGTAGCTGCAAGGTGCATAAAACACTGTACATGACACAGTAATTTTTCCTAGATGCAGCTAATCCAGTGCTTGTTATATTGCAGTACACAATTGTTTTTGAATGAATATCACTACCTTGAATGTTTCTAGATTGTAACATATTTTAAATTGATGGTATATATATACAACAAGGTTTTTATGGATTTTCAGTGCATAAGAGGTACCCGAGTTGAATCCCCAAGAAGCTTGTTTTATTGCTAAACACTTACTAGAATGTAGAATGCATAAAATGGTGTTTTAAATATTACAATTCTATGCCCCCTCTGCCTTCTCACACACACACACACACACACACACACACACACACACACACTGGCATAGCTACACATAGGCACTGCAGGCCAAGCCCAGTGTAACATTTAATTCTGACAGGTGATCCATGTTTAACATTGAAAACTGACCCCAACCATTATTTAATGACCCACCTACACATGAAACATTGACCCTCTTTAAAATCTGATCACCAACAGTTGGAAACTGACCAAATAGTTCGCCAGACCACATTTCAACATTAGGAAAGTAATCGTAGTCCTTAGTAATAATCTTAAAATAACTGACTAAATATTTAGCTCCGTTTAGCTTTTGTAAATTATATAATGCAGTGCTCCAGAAAAGCTTTTGGCTAAATGCTTATTTTACTCCCTAAATTAAAATTCAATGCTTAAAATGGAAATTGAAAGAGTATTTTCAAAATTTACCTTTACTTCTGACCAGACACTGTTAATGTTTGCTTTAATACAGATTTGAGGTTGCCTTCAATTCCATTTATTATCAGCCATGGGAATTTTACTTTCCATGATTCAATGGTATTTCTATTGACCTTGCCACCCGTGTGTTTTTTGTTCATTTTTGTGACTTCGTAATACATGCATCAATAACTCACTTTTGAGAGTATTGTTTTTCTTAAAGAACTGGATTAAGTTAGCAGATAATGATTGGGTTTCTGTTGTTTTTTTTCCGTCTTCCGACACCAAAAGCAGACAATGCCATTTATAATAAATACGATAAAGTAATCGGCTAAAGTAATGCAGGTTCGTTTATAGCAGGCCCCTTTAAAACACTTGGAAATACTCAACATGTTCCCATGTGTGTCTCAGTGACAATGATCTACGGGAAATAACTCTTATTGTATATAGTTAGTGTGGTTCCCCGATCTACCAATAAACAGTCGATTTTATCGGTATAGGTCAGGGAACCAGACTATGTTTTACATAGCAGTAACAGTTCGCTGTTGCGTTAGTTTATTTCACGGTGTCTACTTCCGTTGTGAAAACCCCGGTCTTTGGAAATACAATACCCACAAGATCGCCAATGAAATACTTAAATTCAATTGTTTAAGCGTACCGGTACGCACATTTATTATTTTCAATGCTTTTTTTGTCAATTTCAATGCTTATTTACGCAAATACGCACCTTATCTGGAGCACTGATAATGGCTAGCGTTATGCCATTTAAAATACTAAGTCCTATCTGAGACTCCCTCTATTACTTATCTATATGTAATTCCTTCTCCTCTATATTTTTAAAACCTTTCTTTATATAATAAGTTCCTAAAATGGATTAGCCAATAAAGTTAACTTTGAATATTTAACCAATAAAAATCATTTTCACAATTAACCAATGAATTCTAATTTTACATATATTTTGACCTAAAGCTGTTAAGCTGCTAGAAGTTAATAATTAAGATTTTCTTATCAAATGTAATCAACATAATATAATCAAACAAACTATAACAATCAAACAAGTCTTGGAAATGAGCAATTATGTCATTCTCATGTCAACACATGTCAACTCAAAATCAAATGATTATATCAACATCTGGAGGCTTTTCTCCAAAACAATAATACTTGGATTTTATAACTGATTGACTAAGATTTCAAAAGTTGATATAAAATAGAAATGAAAATTTAAATACCTTCTCTTATTAACTAAAAAACAGTTGTTTTTAAAACCTCAAGGGTTTCTTGTTACACCATGGCTTGTATAATGATTACTATAATGAAACTTGTATATACTGCATATCAACAAAATTCTCACCTATTAACAAAGCTCTACAAACACCAGATACATGTACTATTTTTCAATAAACATAGATACAAATTTAGGTTTTACCTTTTTAATTAAAATTTATTATTTTTATTTATTTTATTATTTTTATTATTTGACAACAGCAATAAAATTATAACAGTAATTTTATGCCTGTTTCATATGTCTGAAAACATGCATCCTCTATTATACACTTATAATAAGATTTTATGACCATAATTTCATTTGTTATTGTGATTTGTTATAGTTGTTTCAGCATGGATATTTCATAGATGTAATAAACATTTAAAAACTTTAAAGCAGAGGTGGATAGAAATAAAATACCAATGAAAAATGTAAAATGTAGCTCAGTCGGTAATGTATCTACTATCAATCCAGGGGTCGTGAGTTCGAATCCACCGCCTGGCAAGTCTCTGTGACCATTGACATACGACATTGTGTCTAACCACTGATTCAAGTGGGAAAGTTATCAGTTACTTGCGGAGATGTGGTGTGCTCGAGTACTGGTTAATCCCAGGAAACAGTGGTTAGGTTAACTGATCATTTGTTAGCCCACAATGGCATAAAAATGACATTAATATTCAATTAATCAATCAACCAACCCTGCCAAACTGTCTCCATGTTGGTTGATATGTTACATTGTGACTTATTAATTGTCATTCATATCTCACAACTGATTCAAGAGAGAGTATTGGTTAAATGATACTGGTTAACCTTCCAGGATGCCAGGAAAGAGTGGTTAGGTTAACAGAGCTTATGTTAGCCCTTGATGACATAAAAATGATACAAATATTCAATCAATGAGGTAAATCATTAAGTCCTAGTGCACTATGTATGATCGGTCTGAGCATACCTAAATAAGTTTACTTTTGTTACAATAAGCTTCTTTACCAGTCTTAAATTATTATATAGCGGTTATATTATACTAGTCTGAAATAAATCTAGCATATTCATGCTGTCATATAAACAAAGTTAGTGTAACTATGAAGTCTATATTATCCGTTTGTTTACATTTTGTTTATGAATTAAGATATCGAACACCTTAATCACCTCCCCCTACCTCCCCAACCATTAAGTCATTTTTGTATCATTTATGCACAAAAATATGTTTATAATTACAAATGGTAATGGAATGGATGAAATTTCATACACTATATTGATATTCTGTTAACCGAACACAGTCCTATATAACATAAAGCAATTCCAGCCCAGAATGAGCATCTAAAATGAGTGGAGCATGTGGCCCAGTGGTAGAGCATCAGATCCAAGGTCAGGGAGGGGTGTTTGTGGGTTCAATCCTCCTCCATGACTATGTGTAGTGTCCTTTCACTTTACCTAGCAAGACTTCGAGGGTGTAAGAACTTGTTTCATAATCAGTGTAAAATAATTAAACAAAAAAAAACAACTTAAAAAATGGTTAACACTACACAAAGTAATATAAAAATTATGTAAAGTATAAAACAAGACTTTCTAGAATCTATGGCATTTAATGAAATAATGTCATAGATTTATGTTTTTTTTTCTTTAAAATAATTGAAGTTTAAACTAGATTTTTTAAAATGTTAAAATATTTTTATAAACCTCCCATCTTTTACCACCATTCAAAATCAAGTCTTGTCTATATAATTAATACTTATAACTGAGCCACTGTTTTGAAAGATGTCAAATTAGCATATTGAAAGAGGTTTACTAACATGGCCTACGTTCCTAAAAAGATTCTTGCTTAAAACTGAAACATACTTCGTGATGTATTAAAAAATATCGTGTGACTTCAATTTGATATAGATTTGATTAACCATATTGATGTACATATTATTGAACTTGTTTCACCTGAATGAGGAGATGATGGTCGTCAAGTGTATGTGCTTGATATTTATTTTTAGAACAAGGATTTCCAGTTAATTTCAGCACTGCAGTAAAAAAAAAAATTCTTCACATTTTGGAAGATTGGAAATATGAAAACATTAATAAATGATAATGAGATTGTTTGTTGATTTTCAATTTTTAATATAATTTTTTTTTTTTAAGAACATTTATAGAAATTTTCCTGATATACTGCCTTTAACGGTAATGTTCTATATAACAAATTTTTAAAAAAAGAAATATGATGTTTTGAAAAAAGAATAACACCAGAGACTTATATGTATGTAAGCCACTGATTCCAAAATACACCATTGTAACGTAGGGTTCACATCAGTAACAATTTAGCATAACTCTCCTTGCAGTGTCTTTAGATGAATGTTCAGCATCAAAAGTATAAAAATATATGCCTTACATATATAATAATGAATCTAAAATTATGATTGGTTTATTGACACTATTTTACCTCAGTTGTCAAGGAAGTTCATAACTATATATATGAATTGCTCTCGAGTCTGTTTACTATCTAGATTAGAACCAGTACTGAGTGTTGTTCTCTGAGATTAATCTGGCTGAATCTGAGAATGAACAAGTGACAATTGGTGTTTTATTGCAAAAGTCAGTTGCTAAAATTCTATCTACCGCCCTGGTATTGGACAGGACTTGCTTAATTATATTAAAGAATGTTTAAAGTATTTTACCTTGGATTATTCTGCTTAAAACTCCCTCTGGTTCCACTCACAAACAAGTAATTAAGTCACTATGGGTCAACAGTTGCAAAGTTTTAAATAACACCACAAAAATTTCAATTCAATTAAAGCTCTAAGTGATGGTGATTTATAATTAATGGTTCTATTATATATAGCCTATTATTTGATTGGTTAATCCATTGAAGTATTCAGTTCACAGCAGGGGTCTTCCTAAGAGTAAGGGCCTTTGAAGGGGGATAAAACCTATATCACAGCATGTATTTTTTTAGTCTGTAACCACTTGTACCCTGTTGTAACCTGGTGTAACCTGGTGTAGCCCTGTGTAACAATGTACCCAAATAAATATAGGCTGAAATTAATTAGTTTAGTCTGTAACCACTTGTACCCTGTTGTAACCTGGTGTAGCCCTGTGTAACCATGTACCCAAATAAATATTGGCTGAAATTAATTATTTTAGTCTGTAACCTGTTGTAACCTGGTGTAGCCCTGTGTAACCATGTGCCCAAATAAATATTGGCTAAAATGAATTATTCTACAGTGTGTTACCACTTGTACCCTGTTGTAACCTGGTTCAGCCCTGTGTAACCATGTTTCCAAATAAATATGGGCTGAAATGAATTATTCTATCTAGTCTACCCACCTGACACTGGCATGTAATTTGATCGAAGTATTCAGTTCACAGCAGGGGTCCTCCTATAAGTAAGGGCCTTTAACGTCAATAAAGCATACCCCCAGAGTAGGAGTAGATAATTAACACAATATAATAAACACAGCTAGGAGTAGGGGTGTAACCAGTGTACCCTGGGTACAAACTATAAAGTTCCTGTAACCGATGTAACCAGTGTACCCTAGGTAACAAAGTATATACCATGTACTCACTACGTATTTCATAAATATTTTAATAATAATATTCAAGCATTAATAACTGCATGAAATATAAATATTATGTGTGATCAATAAACCAAATATTGCAATAAAAATAACAAGTAGAGCCACCATGCTACATGGGACAGGCTGGATAATCTTGGGTCCGGATTCTCCATGGACTTTTTGGAGCGGGGCCGGATTGTCAAGGTTCCTACAGTTTATACAGTGAATGTGCCAATAGCGGATCACTAGTGAAACAATCGCTGCATACACTAATCTAACCGCATAAACTATTTTAAAAAATATGTTAATTGAAAGAAAAATATTCACTCTGAACGCACCAGCTAACTATTCCTTGAATTAGTTCACCGTTACATGGGTATCTGCATTTTACAAGAGGCTGTGTAAGCACCAATAACGGATCAACTAAGCTATTATCGGATCATGTGATATAAGCGCTTTCTCTGTCCTCGGGGAATAGCTCAAAACATCACAATGACTTGTCCGTGGGCACTGACAGACAGTTACAATTTATACGAGGCTGGGCCGTTCTTTAAAAAGTTTGCCGTGCTCCTACCAAACTTTTTTTATTAACTTTCATGATTTCTGTCCATTTTTGTTTAAAAAATCAAAATTTGGCTAATGAAAAAAAAGCAAGCATCCTACCCACATGAAATATACTGGGTCGGAGCACAGCAAACAATTTTTTTTTAGGATGAGATTTGATGGATAGAGGCAAAATCAATAAATACTTCAGAAATATTTAAACACTTCTTCATACACAATTTCAACGCCTAATGACTACTTGTAAACTGTTAAATCAATTGATAAATATTATGTTTATTATGGAAACAAAATGAAAGGAATTTACGAAACAACTGAAACTTATTTAATTCAGATAATTTTAATGATCAGTAACAAAACAAATGAAAGAAACTAACAAATGTAACCAATTAAATATGAATGAGTTTTCATAACTAGACAAACACCAAACTGATACCCAAGTTTGAACCTAACCACTAACGGGCTATTCATTTTATATCGTCGTTCTAAATTGATATTCTCTCACACTACTGTAACTAAATATGAATTTCATGATTACAAAATGATATATTACTATGATGTTAAACGAGATTCTGGGACTAAAATACTAGTTTATTGAAAAGAAAAATGGTGGCATACTTGCCTGGAAGCACTTCTATAAAACATTACATTTAAAAGCTGTTTCCCAATCAGTGATACGGCCGGGGAACACGGACATCACTCCTGTTTGGACCTATGACCTTTACCGTGTTGCTGCCCATGTTAAAGCCCGTTTCATTGGTATTCAAGATTCTGTTTGGTTTATCAAGTAGATCGTTTGCTCTGAATGTGTTGTACCAACTATCTGTCACCTCTTGTGTGACCTGTGGTCTTCTTAGATCAAATAAGGTCTCAGATCGCGTTGATATGATATGAGCGTTTCTAATTTTAAAAGCACCATACCAGCTACCCACGCCTACTGTGCATTACGTTTTTTTCTTTTTTTACAATGTATTTTTTTAAACTCACAAACAGACCCATATCCCGCATCGCCGTTACACTGAGCTACACCGTCATTGACTCATCTTCTTTCTCTGTAAATATGGCCAACAGGCCTTTCATTTTGAACAAATAATCTCCCTCGACCATCTACAGTAAAGAAGGCCATAGGAAATGTCATTAAAGAGTCAACATTGTTTTAAGTCTTATAGCTTCCAATGTTATATAAAAAAGATATGTTTATCAGAGTTTAGTATGCCCCCAACGAAAACGCTACTGCAGTACATCAAATTTCATCCAATTTTCATTACTTGTAAACGTGAAGACAGACGGATGGACGGACAGTCAGGCATATTGTATTAACATTCAAAGAGGTTTTTGACTGCTCACCAAAAGATGAATATCAAAATAACACAACTGTTCAAGTTTACAATGCCATTTGGTTGATAACAAGGTTTTTTAAATAGTAACTCAAAAATGTCACGCATCCAAATTGTGATCCGCTAATGGTACTGAGACAGGCCTGTATTAATCCCTCGGTAATCTCGTGTCAATATTTTTTAATAAACAAAACCAAGAGATATGCCATTTGTTGTTGTAGTGACATCAAATAAAGCTCAAAAGTATGTACATACCTTGTTTCATTATAGAGATATGCATCGAACAAATCTACTTTCGGTTTAATACGAGGCAAAATCTCCGGTGTGACAAAGCGTTTCCGCGATCATTATCATACTGTACGGATGTTTATATTCTCGTTTTGTTCTCCTGAAGTTCGACAGGTAATGTGAATGACAGCAATATTTTTAACTTTATTATCATAGTAGTTTTTACGAAAATTTACACGTAAACATTTTTTGATCCGTTATTGGTACTGATCCGCTATTGGCACATTCGCTGTATAAACAATAAACAACATCTTACCTTCCTACTTTTGGAAAGCCACTACGGTGCGTTTATCCTCTGTCAATTAATTCCATCGGTTTATTTCGGTGCCAATTGGTTTCATTCACTTTATTCAACTATACTTTCAAACTAATGTCCTTTTGTTCGCACATTACACGTTTGTTATTAACGACCAACTTCCCACATGTTGAAAGGTGGCCATATTGCCTTTTAATCTACAGGCGCATGCGCGAACATAATCGGAAAATTTACGAATAGTTACGAACGTTAAAACGCTTATTTGCACATTTGGTAATATTGCCGTAGCCACACAGAGGCAAATGGCGGCGATTGCCTCATGTAGAATTTGTTGATGTTCGAATTTTTAAGTAGACCTAGTGCTTTTTCGCAACAAAAAAAATAGATCTATATAGATATCATTTCTCTTGCAACAAAATGTCATATCCTTCACATAATTTTATAAAGTCTACGAATGTGTTTTCAAGAAAATGGTGTGTACAGCATGGGCAACTGTAGTCTATAAAATAGCTTTACAGCTAGTGTTTTATATTTGTAAATCTGGCACAAAAAAAAGTTTCTTGTATCTTGTATAAAATGCAGTTGATGTTATCGATTTGAAGGGTTTAACATTAATCTCGAATATCAGGAAAACACAGGAAATGCATCTCAGAGTTTTTCAGGGAAACATGCCCCAGACACCTCTACACTGGCTTGGTTCGTGCCTCTTGTAAATCCAAACTTTGACTACGGCATTGAATATGCGCTATTTAATTCACTCTTTGTCCAATCTGAGTGTTCCACGTGTACTTCATCCTTATTTTATAACCACAACACACACGGAATGTATTGGATATTAATTTTAATGTGATATTTGGCATTACAATTTTCAAGGAACTAGAGATTTCCTTACACTTTTAATGTGAAATTCGGCGCTATGGTGACTTTAATGGAGATTACTTTGATAGTGAGATATTATTTGTTGTTTTTGTTTTATTACCAGTATAACATTACTTATTAACATCCCTTGTACATACAATCATACCCGTGTACATATAATCATACGCGTGTACATATAATCATACTCGTGTACATACAGTCATATGCGTGTACATGCCATCATATGCGTGAATATACATTCATACCCGTGTACTTACAATCATACGTGTGTACATATAATCATACGCGTGTACATACAATCATACTCGTGTACATACAGTCATACGCATGTACATATCATCATACGCATGTACATACAATCAAACATGTGTATATAATTATAATCATATGCATGTACATACAATCATACGCATGTACATACAATCATACGTGTGTACATACAATCATACACGTGTACATAAAATAATACGTGTGTACATATAAGCATACTCGTGTACAAACACTCATACGCATGTACATACAATCATACAGTGTACATACAATCATACGCATGTACATACAATCATACCCGTGTACATACAATCATACGCATGTACATACAATCAAACGCATGTACATACAACCATACACGTGTACCTACAATCATACGCGTGTACATACAATCATACGCATGTACATACAATCATACGCATGTACATACAATCATACACATGTACATACAATCATACTCGTGTACAAACACTCATACTCGTGTACATATTTTTGGAAAGACTAAACAAGATTTCGTTTATGAAAACAATATATATTCCGCCTGAGATACCCCTACTGGTTTTCTGGATAAGAAAATGATGTCAAACGTTGACTGAATTAAAAATGGTAAAATAATGATGGGAGAGTTTGTGGCTTTAAATTGTTCAACGTACACATATCCTTAAGACTGCAACGAAGAAATACAATAATTACCCAAATTACATTATTTACCGTTATATGCTTGGTAAATATTCTAAATAAAAGTTGCAGAACATCTCACTACAAGCCAACATATAGACAATATCACATCAAAAGCAAACAGCACCCTTAAATTCATTAAACAGAAAATACAAACAAATAATAAAAAGATAAAAGAAAAGCGTACAACACTTGTGTTAGACCACAAATAGGATACAGCTCGTCTACTTAGCATCTCTGGCAAAAGACACAAACATACAAAGTAGAAAGAATACTGAGGGCAGCAAATAGATATGTACTTAATGATTATGACATCAAAAGCAGTGTCACTCAAATGTATCAATTTTTCAACTGGCAAACGAAGAATAAAAACATCACTAATCGTACTTTATAAAATAAAAAACAACCAAACCAAACTTTCGATATCGGCGTCGCGTGAAAATCGGATACTTTTTTAGTATAAATAAAGAAGGCTAGTTGCTATAGATCACCACCATTTACTCCCAACAAAAAAGTCTAAATTCCATGTTCCTTTTTCTCGGACCCTATATCATTAGAACTCGATCATTCTCCCATAGAACAATCATAAATTGGAATAGCCTACCAAGTTGTGTTATAGCCAGTACCAGCCTCAATCAGTATGTGTATAGCTTTGTTGTTTTAAATTTCCCTTTGCTAAGGTATAAAATCAACTCCGGCTTCAAGGATAGTCTCTACATATAACTCTACATATCTGCCTGCCGTTCGTCCGTCTGTCAGCGATCTACCATTGGTGACTCGACTTTTTCAAGTTCTCGACGTTATCTTTGGCCATACCGAAAGCGGGATAACTGTGTACTCATTGATACGAAAAATGGACAGTGGTCTCCCATTAATTAACTGACAAGTTTGTTTACATTGAACCAGTCTATTTATAGACAGTAGTGCCGCATTCCGATGAGAAACTAGCTCTACCGGACACTTGTGCGAGATTAGGGAAATGTTAGCTGGAATATGTGCGCGTAATTGCAGCGGACAGTGTCACAATTTCTCCATTAACTTGAACACCACAAAAGCAAATATATATATATAAAGAAAAGCGTACAACACTTGTGTATATAAAACAAATATATATATATAAATCCTGACACATATTCTTAATATTGTACTAGCCGAGTACAAATATGTTCACGGTGCTTCGGTAATGCTACAGCGGTTGTTTAACCTTTAATGTCAATGGTACCAAGGATGTATGTCTATTTTAATCACTTCTAAATATAAACATGGAAAAAAAGTTCTACCCGAGTTATACTTTCATAAGAACATTATAACAGTATCTAGCAGGTGACTTGGGTCAGTTTCATGTTACCTAAATAACCACTGAATCTTCTGCCCTGATCATTATTTTTTTATATAATAAATATACATATAATAGTCTAAGTTTTGTTGAAGATTTGAATAAAGTATTCTAAAACAGATGTACTGAATGTCTTTAGCGAATTCCTTTTTTTCCCCCGATCATCTCTATGTTCAACACGGCGATATTGCGCCCAGCAAATAAAGGGTTAGTACAAACCCCGCCGGCAAATAATATGCATACACTTTATATTAACACAGCTAGGGGTTTTATTGTTAGTATTCAAAGTGCATGCGAGAATTTCTTTTTTTGGGGTGGGGGGTATTTACCGTGTGAGGTGTATTTGCTTAGCGCCGAACCCATAACTCGGGAAACAATAGTAAGACTGGCCTAAATCATAGTCAAATCACAACTAGCACAACAGCATTGCCATTTTTAAATAATTCTAGATTTTCATTAATTTTGAAGCATTTTTACGTCCACTGAAGATAATCGTTAATGTATGGAGTCTCTATAATTCTAATATCCCTCGCGGGACGTTATTTGGTGGGGAGACCAACATCCTTCATGAGACGAGGGCACTTTAAGGTTACACATTACTTATCAGATGAACGGCATGAAATACACGAGTATAACGATTCATCGCATTGGTTAAAACACCAAATATTTTTCTTTATATAAACGTGTTTTTTTTTTTTAATATAATATATAATAGAATATTATAACTTATACTATCTTGTGAGTTAATGCGAGATTGGCAGCTTAATTTTAATTTAATATAGGGACCTAACGGCTTGGAATTTCGGTTGGCATTTTAGTACTTCTTTTATAACTCTTTGAACCTTTGTCCGAATTTAATCTTTTTAGTTACAAAATAAAGCTGATAAAAATGTTGATCTTTATAATTAATCATTTATTTGATATTTCCTTTAAAATTAAAGCTAGATCTATTACGGGTTGAAAAAAACTTATAAGTGCATTTTTTCTCATTTTTCTTTATCAAAGGAGAAAGTTTACTACCCACAATTACAATAAATCCCATTTTTATACCAGAATCACAAAGACATGTTGCCAGGTTGAGGAGGAACGACAAATACCTTCAGTGTCTTATCTCTGTCTCAGCCGGCGTAACGTTGTAAACTGACCCCCATAGAATAATGACCCCCCAGTCATTATTTTATATGAATAATGACCCCTTTCTATAAAATACTGACACCCCTTATAAAATAATGACCCCCGATTTTATCTATAAAATATTGACCCCCACCTAACCTATTACTAACATACTCTATATCAATTCAAGTCACTGTCGTGTTTCTATTGCTTATATTTGTTGTTGTTGTTGTTGTTGTTACTGCTGCTGCTGCTGCTGCTGCTGCTGCTGCTGCGTTACAGCTGACACAACAGCAGTATAACTTAGAGGCCCGCTAAGAAATAAGCGTACATCTATTGAAAATGAAATTTAAAATGGTTTTCATTTGAATTATCATTATTGTACTTAAAGAGAAGTATTACAATAATAAAATATATACCTAAGTCGTTTTAAGGTTACTATAGAAATAGAGAGAACCGATTTTTAGGCTGGAGGATAATATTTCCCAGTTTTATGACCCTCCCGCCTCTTTACGAGGACATTATGGTGTGGACATACCAGCTTTACATGGTGGGGAAGACCCAAGGTGCCCCTCCGGGCAATTTTCAGCCTCAGGCGGGCACCTGGGTAGAACCAACGACTTTCCGCAAGCTAGCTGGTTAGCTTCCTCACATGAAAGATCTTGACCGTGAGCCTCGGTGGTGCAATGATAGCGCGCTTGCTTATTAAAGCGGATAAGTCTCACCAAAGGGATATTGTTCCGCCGTATCAAACCTTTGCCAATAGAAACAGATGACCTAATGGAATGGGGATACATAAAGGAATCCTTTTGCAACTTGAAACCCCTGCAACTTTCAAGGTACACGGTAGAACATAGATCACGAAACCCTTGCTTTAAAGGTGCATGACTTGTTGTTTAGAACATATTTTAGATCTAAATCTTTTTGTTACCTATAAAGGTATCATGCTTCAAGTATTTCAACAGGCTTAAGTTTTATTTTTCCAAGATTTTTCCCAGATTCGTTGAGATAGTACCTTTAACAGCCTCGTAACTTTGTGACATCGCATTATGTTACGCATACATGTATATAATTATTAATTTACCTTCTGTACAATGTAGTGTACTCATTCTGGAACTTACGGTAACAATGATTTTGTCC